>OMKZ01053508.1:0-13981 GCA_900302535.1 Neoniphon sammara
CAGCCAAATCAGGCATGACAAATACTTCTGTCAAATCCAGTAAGTCAAAAGTCTCAAATGTTCCAGATGAAGAAAATGCTGCCAACCTTGAGGAACTTGAGGAGAGAGCTCCAAGCAACATGTCAGTGAAGTCAGCAAAATCAGCAAAGTCAAATGCTTCAGCAATATCTAGGAAATCAAAAGCTTCTGAAGTTCCTGCTGAAGATAGTGCTGACATTCCTGAAGAAGCGAATGTTGAAGGAGACACCGATGACAGGGCAGCAAGTTCCATGTCAGCCAAATCAGGCATGACAAATACTTCTGTCAAATCCAGTAAGTCAAAAGTCTCAAATGTTCCAGATGAAGAAAATGCTGCCAACCTTGAGGAACTTGAGGAGAGAGCTCCAAGCAACATATCAGTGAAGTCAGCAAAATCAGTAAAGTCAAATGCTTCAACAATATCTAAGAAATCAAAAGCTTCCGAAGTTCCTGCTGAAGATAGTGCTGACATTCCTGAAGAAGAGAATGTTGAAGACAGAGCAGCAAGTTCCATGTCAGCCAAATCAGGCATGACAAATATTTCTGCCAAATCCAGTAAGTCAAAAGTCTCAAATGTTCCAGATGAAGAAAATGCTGCCAACCTTGAGGAACTTGAGGAGAGAGCTCCAAGCAACATGTCAGTGAAGTCAGCAAAATCAGCAAAGTCAAATGCTTCAGCAATATCTAGGAAATCAAAAGCTTCTGAAGTTCCTGCTGAAGATAGTGCTGACATTCCTGAAGAAGCGAATGTTGAAGAAGACACTGAAGACAGAGCAGCAAGTTCCATGTCAGCCAAATCAGGCATGACAAATACTTCTGCCAAATCCAGTAAGTCAAAAGTCTCAAATGTTCCAGATGAAGAAAATGCTGCCAACCTTGAGGAACTTGAGGAGAGAGCTCCAAGCAACATGTCAGTGAAATCAGCAAAATCAGTAAAGTCAAATGCTTCAGCAATATCTAAGAAATCAAAAGCTTCTGAAGTTCCTGCTGAAGATAGTGCTGACATTCCTGAAGAAGAGAATGTTGAACAAGACAGAGCAGCAAGTTCCATGTCAGCCAAATCAGGCATGACAAATACTTCTGCCAAATCCAGTAAGTCAAAAGTCTCAAATGTTCCAGCTGAAGAAAATGCTGCCAACCTTGAGGAACTTGAGGAGAGAGCTCCAAGCAACATGTCAGTCAAATCAGCAAAATCAGCAAAGTCAAATGCTTCAGCAATATCTAAGAAATCAAAAGCTTCTGAAGTTCTTGGTGAAGATAGTGCTGACATTCCTGAAGAAGCAAATGTTGAAGAAAACACTGAAGACAGAGCAGCAAGTTCCATGTCAGCCAAATCAGGCTTGACTGAAACTGCAGCAGGTACACACAGTGTCATGTCTACCAAATCAGCAAAATCAAATACTTCAGCAAGATCTAAGAAATCAAAAGCTTCTGAAATATCTACAGAAGAAAGTGCTGACCCTCCAAACAAAGGAAACTTGTCACTTAGGTCAACGGCATCTTCAAGATCTAAGAAATCAAATGCATCCGAATTTGTAGCTGCGGAAAATGCTGATAATATAGAGGAACCTGTGGAAAGATCCTCTAGGGCTGTGTCATCTATGTCAAATATATCCATGCAGTCTAACAGATCAAAAGCCTCGGATATTCAGAATAGAACAGAAGAGAGGGCACTTAGCCCTGTGTCAGTAAAATCAAACGGTTCTGAAATGTCAAGCAGGTCCAAATTTTCTGAAATCCCGTCTGTGAAGGTAGAGGAAAGTGAGGATAGAGCTCCTTCAGCATGTTCAAAAAAGTCAAAAACATCTGATATTAAAGCAGAGGAAAGTAAAGGGAGACCACAAAGTTCTTTATCTGTCAAATCAAGCCTTTCAGTAAAATCTCGAAAGTCCAAAGCCTCAAATATTTCTGTTGATGAGAACGTTGAAGACGTGAGAGAGAATCAAGACAGAGTATCCAGTGCTGTGTCATCTACATTGCATACAGCACCCTTTGATGCTCCTGTCATTGAGGACAACAGTGTGAAAGAGGAATGTCATGAAAGTGTACCTAGTGCACTGTCATCCAAGTCCAGTTTTTCTAACAGATCAAAGACGCCAAAGGCCCTCAATATACTGGATTCTTCAATAAATGCAGGGGAAGATTTTGATGGAAACAATGCTAATGAGAATCCTGAAGATGAATTTGAAACTAAATCCAAGAGTGATGAGAGACCTAAAGGCAGTTTATCTGAAGTCTCAACTCACTTGCAAGATGAGAAAAAAAAAGAAGATAAAAGTGACAAGAGGAGTGGCCATTCACTTATGACAAGCAAATCTAAGCAAGGCTCAAAAAATGAAACCAGTCTAGTTTCACCAAAAGAAACTCAGAGTACAACTAAACAGCCTGTGATTTCACGTGGAGTCTCAAAAGACAGTGATTTGTCACAATCTTTGTCAACTTCAGATGTTGTCAAAGAGAAGTCTGAGATGAGCCCAGCCATTGGAGAATCAAAATCAAATGTCTCTAAGAGAACAAGGAATGGCCCCTTGGAACCTTCAGACCGTAGCAGGAACAGCAAAAGTGATAAAAGCAGCAAAGGCAGACATAGGAAAGGCAGTGGTTCATCAGAACAGCAGAGAGATGATGTCAATGAACTGGTTCCATCTAGCCTACCAAATGCATCCCCCACTGAGGTTGTGAATGAATGGCTGAAAAAAATACCAACTGACAGTGACATCTATGATGTTGTAGATGACTTTAATGAGAACTGTGATGGACAAAAAAATCATCAGCCAACAGAGGAGCCGCACAAAATCAATAGACTGGAGACTGAAAATGCTGATGACTCTGTAGCAGAAAATAAAAAAGATCCCAGTGAAGCAGATGGGGTTGTGATGAACAATATCCCTAATAATGATTGTCCAACAGGCACAGCGTCACCAAATACAGATAATAATCCCTGCACCTGTGTTCAGAGAGATGATGAAACAAAAACATTTCACTCCTCTGTACAGGTGATGAAAATACTGTTGAGTCCAAAGCTTGATAGATGTAACAGTTTGCCCGAAATTTCTCCAGTGTATGGACGTAAACTGAGCAATTCAGCTCGAGGTCTCTTGGATTGCCTTGTTAAGTTGCAGTTGATACACTTTGACCCAAAAAATGCAGATGCCAAAGATGAAAGATACCAAGAACTAATGAACATCCTTCAGTCTCTTTGGCTTTGTAATCCTACTGAGAGTGAACAAATATTGAAGCAGAATGAAAAAAATAGTGATCAACATTCTGTGGATGATGAATTTAATCGTAGGTCATCCTCCGGTGTGGATGTCAACAGTGGTTCTACAGGTTCTGGGAAGAGCAGTGTTAATGGTGGTGTGACTCAAACACATGCCATTACAGAAACGTTACAGGAGGTAGAAGAAGTCAGTGAGTGTGAAGAGGAAGCAGCTTCAGCATCTGGGGACCCAGCATCAGATTTTGAAATCCCAAACACAGTTAATCAGACTCAAAGGACATCAGAGGGAGAAGAAGGAGGAATTTATAAGGAAAAACAAAATGAGGATGACCTTGCATCAAATGACACAATTAGAAGTAATGATAGTCCAAAAGAATTACCTGAAACACCACCATCCTCAAACAAGAGCTCAGGAAATGACAGTGGCAGCCAAAAACTACGAGATGAAGTGGGAACAGAGTGTCAAGTGGACATGGGATCTGGGAGTCCTCTGTTTCCTCAAAGTGTACAGTTAGCTAAAAGGATTTCTCATAATCCTGATCCTGTTTGGGTCTTGAATTTGCTAACAAAATTAGAGAAACAGTTTATGACACATTATATCAATGCAATGACAGAGTTCAAAGTCCGTTGGAACTTGGATGACAATGAGCAGCTGGATGTCATGATAAGTGAACTGAAACGTGAGGTCCACAAAAGAATACAAACAAGTATAAACAGAGAACTGAAAAAAATTCAAGGTCGAGCTGGACAACCAAGACCTCCAAAAGAAGCAATGTCACGTGAATCAACAATGCAAACTGAGGAGAGAAGAAGGAGGCTGAGGACTATGATCCAGCAATCCATTGATGGACATGCAGAAAAAAGTGATGATGACTATACAGGAACAAATACATCCTACAGTGACCAGCGCAGTGAAAATGATGATGAATATTGTCCATGTGAAACATGTATGAAGAAAAAAATGGCATCTAGGCCTCCATTACCTGCAGAGGTTATGCCTACTGCCCCTGTAATAATGGATTTTGATTTAAAGAGAATTCTAGTGATGAAAAATAGTGATCCTGGGAGTACACAAACAATGAATTATACAGCTAATGCTGAAAATATGACTGATATCAAAACTGCAGAAATGCTTGTGGAAAATGTCATTCTTGAGGCTGCAAGAGAAGTGAGAGGGGATACAGGGATACACATTGCCACTGAAGATGATCATCAGCTAACTAAACTAACTATAGCAGATGAAGAGAGATGTATTGAAAAAACAGAGGACCATACAGCTCAAGAACAAGAACCTACGGGAGCCACACTGGAGGATGAGATTGCTGAATCCATATCACATGAAGATGCAATTGACAGAGAAGTAGCAGAAGAACCCGTAGAAGCAGGGGAAGAAAAGGTATCTGCTGAAGAAGAAACAACTGGAACAGGCACAGATGAAGACAAAATTCCAAGAGAAAATGGAACAGCTGAAGTAACTACTGCAGAGGATCAAGTAGAAAGAAATATTGCTGAAACAACTGAAGATAAGACTCCCGGAGAAGAGGAAAATGCTGAAACAGTTATTACTGAGAATAAATTGGAGGAAGATCATGACATTTATGAAATAACACCTGAGGATACAACAGAAAATGAGTCTCTAGAACCAATTAAAGAAGTTGCTGCTGAAGAAGATACTGAAGAGGCAGCCACCACTGAGGATATATCAACAGAAGATGGAACAATAAACAAAGCTGCATCTGATGATGAAGGAGAAGCAGAGATTGCTGAAGTACTGACAGAAGAGGCTGTCACTGAAGAAGAAAAATCAGAAGCAGCCACTACTCAAGATGAAACTGATGAGGAAGGAAAAACACAAAAAACAAGTCAAGATCAAGATGAAATTGCTGGAGAAGAGACTGCTGCCACAACTGAAAATGAACTGGTAGAAGATGAGACTGCAGACACAGACACAGCTGAAGATGAATCCATGGATGAGAGTGTTGAAGCAGGTACAGCTGAAGAAGAATCCGTTGAAGATGCTGTTGAAACACAAACAGCCACAGAGGAACATATGGAAGAAAGTGAAGTTGAACTGAAAACAACTGAAGAGGAAGAAATTGCTGTCACCACTGAAGACGAATCAGGAGAGGAAAGTGCTCAAATAGCTACAGCTGAAGATGCCACTGCAGATGAGCAGACAACTGAAGCAGTCACAACCGAAAATGAATCATCAGAGGAAGACGCTGCAGTGGGCACAGCTGAAGATGGATTAGGTGAAGACACTGCTGAGGCCACCACAGCTGAGGATGAAATTGCAGAAGAGGAGACTACTGACGCTGCCACAACTGAAAATGAATCCGATAAAGAGGAGACCGTGGAAGCAGTAACAGATGAAGATGGAGAAGAGACTGCTGCCACAAATGAAGATAATTCTGCAGAAAGCATGGATGCCATCACAACTGAGGATGAAACAGCAGAGGAGAATGATGACACCACGGCTGATGAAATGTCAAAAGAACCAGACACAACTGGTAATGAGATGTCTCTAGAAAAAGAGACTACTATCACAAGTGAAGATGAATCTGAAGAAGAGAGTACTGAAGTAGCCATAGTTAGTGATAAACTTGAGGTACATGAGAAAAAGGAAATGGCTACAGCTGAAAATGAATCAGTGGAAGAAACTTCTGATTCACCTGCAGCAGAAAATGAAACCGCAGGAGAAGAGGGGATATCTACCACCGACAATGAATCAAATGAAGAGAATGTGGAAGCAGCCACAGCAGTAGAAGAATTTGTGGAAACCTGCTCAGAATCAGGTACAGCTGAAGATGAAACTGAGGGAGAAGAAACTGCTACTGTAGCTGAAAAAGTATCGATAGAGCAGGATGATGTAGTAGCCCTGACTGAAGCTGAATCTGCAGAAGCTGAAAGCTCCAAAGCTGTGTCTGAAAAAGAATCTGATGAAGAAAGTGATGAATCAGCCTCTGCTGAAAATGAGTCTGCAGAAGCATCAACAATTGAAGCTACTACAGATGAAAATGAGACTGCAGGAGAAGAGGAAAGTGCAGAAGTCACAAATGAAAATGAACAAGCAGAGGAGAGTGCACAAGAAGCCACTACTGAAGATGAGACTGCAGGAGAGGATGAAAATGTAAAAGAGGATGAGACAGCTGAAGTAGCAACAACTGAAAATGAGACTTCAGGAGAGGAAGAACAAGCTGAAGTGGCTGCAGCTAAAGATGAATCAGAGGAAGAGGAATTTTATGAGACAGAGACATCTGAAAACCAAACTGCAGAAAATTGTACCATAGATAGTGCTGAAGAAAAGGCCACAATATCAAAAGAGGAATCAATAGATGAAGCAGACAGCACGGAGGAAATCACAACAGAGGCCCAAAGCAACATAGACTCTACAGAAGTTGAGGGAGAGATGTCAGAAGATGCTGAAACTGCCAATAAGGAATTTGTCGAAAGTAAAACATCAGGAGATGAATCAGAAGAAGAATCTCAAACACAAGGGGAGGAATCTGCTGAAAATGAAAACACCGGGGAGTCTGAAACAGGTAAAGATTCATTTGATAACACAGAAGAAGTGCCTACAGAGGATGCAACAGCAGGAGATGAGACTGGAGAAGGTGAAACATCGGCGGAAGAGTCAGGAGAACAGGAAATGTCAATGCATGAGGTTACTGAAAGTGAAAGTGCAGAAAAATCTGGAGCAACAAGCGAAGACTCAGCTGATAACATTGAAGTTGGGTCTTCAGAAGGTGTATCTGCAGAGAAGCAGACTGGAGCAGCCAAAACAGAAAGTAAGGGAAGGGAAGAGTCTACTGATAATATCGAAGAGGAGTCTACAGAAGATGAAACATGGTGTGAAAATAAAGAGTCAGCTGAAGTTCAAAGTGACAGTCAAGTGTCTGACGAAGCTTCAGCAGGAGAGTCAGTAGAGGTTGATGATGCAGAGAACGCTGTCAGTGGATCAAAGACTGAGAAAGACCTTGACAAAATAGAGGAGCTAGAGGAAAACCAAACAGGGGAAGAAAGTGACATGACTGAGGAAAATAGTGAAGATGCTTCAACAAACTCTAATTATGAAACAGAAGGCCATGATAATGTAGAGCTGACAGCAAATGAGGAGCAGGATGTGGCTGAAATAACAGAGAACAGCGTACATGAAGAAAATGGAGAACAAGAGGAAGAAGTAGAGGGAGATGTCAAGCAGAAAGAAACAGATGTATGCTCTAATAGTGACAATATTCTAAATGCAAGTCAAGATAAAAGTGAAGACAATTTTGATGAATCTGAAAAAGAGGAGGAAACTGAGACAGCCAATCCGATTGGAAACCTAGGAGAATCAGCTGAGGGAGAAGATGAGGCAGAAGATGATTCAGACCAGCCAGAAGAAGAAACTGATGATGGGGAGCAAGATCTGGTTTCTACTAACTCAGATAAACAAAAGGAAGACAATATAGTATCTAAGGAAACCTCACTTGATACCTTGATAAAAGTAAGTGCTGAATCTGAGGATGGTGCTTACGCTGATGTTGAAGATTCTGAAACTGAAATTCACAGCCATGAAGAATGTGACAGAAGTGACTCTCAGAGTGTTGGGAAGATTTCACCAGGAGTTGACTGTGACTCCAAAACACCCGAGGAAAATCAGCTGATAGAGAAAAAAATGCAGCAGGAAGCTGGAGAAGCTACAGCTGAAAATGAACGTTAACCTGGATCCACTGAAGAGGCTCTTCATTAAGAAACTGACTGTCAAAAGTAATTGGATGCATATGTTACAGCGTGGAAGAGTAAAGAAACAGTATATGATTCTCATTTCGAGTCAGCAAATGAGGTAGACAAAAAAAGAATGATGCTTATCGAGATTATCTTAATTTCCAACTTGGTACTCACAGTTGTTGAACAAGAATTATACAAACACAAGCACTTTGTTACAGAATATTTATTGCTAGGATTGCACTCAAGCACAGGGACTGTTGGTCATAAAGCTGTGCTTAAAGGTAATCTGTAAAACTTGAAAATATGTAATTTTAAGATTTTACCTTATCCTTTGTTGAAAATAACTGCCACTTCTTATTTTTTATGAACTATAAGATATTTACAATATTTGTTTCTAACATACATTATATACTGCAACTTTGAGCCTTAGACTGAAGGGCTTTAAATGCAAGAAACAAAAGGCAAATTATGTTTTGTTGTAGTTAGTAGAACCTGTATTTGTTTAACTGAGTAACAATGCATTTATGATACTGTGATATGATACATTTATGTGTTCAATTTACTGCAGTATATTTGATGTTTTAGCAACATTCTTTGTTGCTGCATCATCTCAGGTGTCTGGAATGTTAAATTCCAAACATTGGTGCATATGCAGGAGTTTGAGTATTTGAATATATATTTCTGCTTCAGAATTAATTAATTCTTTGAGTAAGACTTGAGTAAGATTCTTTGAGTAAGAGGTTGGAATATACTGATTATACTGAATTTGAACATTTAATATAACATTGTGCAAATACAGTGGCTTGGACATTGCTTCCAACTCCAATAATAATATATTTATCTATTTCAGCTCTGGGTTAAAACAGTCCTCTCTATTTAATTAAAGCAAGTACACCTTCCTTGCTAACTATCAAGCTATGTTATGCCACTGCATATGTTAATCAGGTCCATTTTAAATTAACCCACTGTGTTTGCCTTAGAAGGTTGATGACTAACATCAGTGTAAGCTCTCTTACCATTCCTTTGGTTACTATGCACAATAATGTTCCATTATTTTGTAAAGCAGATAATCAAACTGACCTGAAATCATTAATTCTGTACTGTAACAAAAGTCATGGTATTTTTATATATCATGACTTTGAAGGATGTCTGATTCATTTGATCTCTATTTTAGATAATTTACCTTCTCTTTTGGTGCAGATGTCTGTAATAAAGATAATTACCTTTGCTGAATGTACTGTACTAATTTTGCTGCTGAAATTAAATAAATAAAAATAAATAAATGTTGTTGTTAGTTTTGTTGTTAGTTTGGGCAATATACAATTAAAACAAAAAATTCTGCTGCTATATTTGTGGCACCCTCTTTTAGAGCAATTAGTACAACAATAAATAAAGGTCACTGGAGTTAGGGCTCAAAACAATTGCTTTATAAGTCTATAGCTATTCACACTCACAGCATATTTGTTGAATAGCCCGAGATTGATATGGAATGGATATTTTGTTGTTTCTTCTCTTCTTCATTGGTATTGAGTGATGAATGATGCCAAATCTAAGCGATATTTCATACCCAGGTACAGTATAATCAACTTCTCTCTTAGTAAGGTATAGTGAATGGGTATGTGAGGTTTACTATTGAGACTTAATTCATTCATTCTTCTCCTATACTGAGCTCGAGCCACAAGTGACATGCCCCACTGGACAAGGCTGATGGATGTGCCTCTCTCAGAGAGTTCCTATTCGCTGTCTCCTGTGGGCTTGTGACATAAGTAATTGGTGTCATTCTGATCGACTGCATAAAACAGCAGTGGAGTGGCAGTCCACCCTCCTCAAGCTTTCTCACTGACATTTGAGTGTGTCATTCAGCCCACAACATACAGCCACTGTCAGTGCACTACTACTCCACTATCAAGTGGAAATTGAGACAATTCTATATTAGTTAAAACAGTAATCTTTTTGAATTTGCAACCTGATTTTAGACCACTCTACCCCATGGACTTGCCACACAATCTGTAGGCACAAATGGACTAAATAATATCCACAAGCCCTAAAACAGGTGCAAGGAACATCAAATCACAAAAAAGTGCCTCCTACATCCAGTTACATGGTGCTGGCTGTCCACATGTATTCACAGTAGATCTGCTGTAAACATAGTGTGACACTGTTGCCAAAGAGGAAACTGTGATAAGCAGCACTCAACATGTGGTTGAAATGAAAATCAGTTTCCATTTAGAGGGTAAAAATTCCTAGTACATAATAATAATCTTTCATAAGTCATCAATATTCATCCCATCCTCTTTCATAAAAACACAGCACCAGTGTTTGATTTGGTGAGATGAATTTCCATAGCATAATCCTCAAATCTCCTGGAAAAGCAAAGAGATTTTGAGGAAGCACCTGCTTGCTGGCACAGAGTTATTTCCATGGTAAACACTGGAGGAGTGAGGAACGTCATCCGGAGCACAATAATAAGGGGCTTTCCCTTAGCCATGTTTACCTCTGAGCCACTAGCCACTGGAACAGCTGCATAGACCTGCTCCCAACTACATTACTGCAAAACCCAACTCCAGATGTCTCTTTTAAACATAAGAGTGTGCCAGGTACCCTTTCACTGGGGAAAATGTAATGCAGTACTTTAGAATGACACCACAACAGAAACTGTTTGCACACATACAAGTAAAGAAACATGATAAGAATAAAAAATACGAGGAAAGTATATAGAAAATAAGTGAATGGCCATGTAACATTTTTATCATTCTGCACCCAGCAGACGACATCTCATATTCACCAGAATCTCATATTCTCTAGAATTTACCAAAAACATGAATGTGCAACACAAAAACAGCCCTTTCTCCAAAGCAAACACTTAATATTTGCTTTTTTGAAAAGCAAGCCTTGTATGCCATTGCTGAATGCTATCACTATAAATAAGTGCTATCACTCAGTTGTAGCTTCAGCAAACTGCTGAAGACAACCTAATGCAGTAGCTATCAGCCAGGACAATCTTATAGCTCAAAGTCTGCTGTGCTGGCCTCACAGACGGAGGAAAAGTGACATGTTAAACTTCCCTTAAACTCATGGACATCCTGGCGGGACCGCAGAAGTGCCTCTTGAATGCACTGTAGAGCCCAATTGTTCCTTGTTTATTGACAATCACTGTGTCTTTTTGGGAGGCAAATGCAAGAGCGAGACCTTCTCTCACTCCACGTGTGAGAGAGGATAGAAATGGTTCCCACACAGACAGGAAGTGAAAGAGGGGCCTCCTGTGATGAAGGGGGAGATCAAAATGAAGCAAGTGGCTGTGCATACGTCTGTGTGTGTGTGTGTGTGTGTGTGTGTGTGTGTGTGTGTGTGTGTGTGTGTGTCTCACGGCATCAGTGCAATGATGGATCAACTCTTTGATGACCTTTGAAACCACACTGAGTGAGCACTTACCTACTTTGACTTACCGTGCAACTCCCAGTAATTATTCAGTTTATAAAGTGCATGCATACTGCAATTCATGGCCACACAGCCGGACACACAAACATGCACATAAGCACATGCAATGCATGCACATTTTCAGTCACATACAGTGTGCACACACATTAATAATGGGAGTCGGAAGCAGTAGTTGGCAGCGTGTATGCTTTTGGCACACAGGTGACCATGCCTGCAGTACTAAAGGAGACCCACGCTCCCTCTCTTTCCCACCGTTGTTCAGGTTATCCTGTGGGGCCACTTATGACCCTTCTGCAGGCAGGATGCAACGTCTGGGGACCCCAACAGAGCTGTGCACAAGCATCCGCCAAGCCCTGGGAAGAAAACAAGGGCTGATGGAAAACCAAAAGAAGGGAATATAAAGAGAAACAGCAGTTAGTAACCAGGACACACTCAATAACACTCACCATGCACCTGCAGCCTCTGTACGTGTGTGTATGTGTGTGTGGGTGTGTGTGTGTGTGTGTGTGTGTGTGTGTGTGTGCAAGAGTAACGTGGGGCTGCTCCTTCAGAGAACTACAGCACAGCACAGTCCCCACACACAGCACAGGTGGTCCAAACAAAAACCTGTGAAGTGTTGCCCGGAGAGTAATATCCCCAAGTTGCGTGTTGTATAAAGCCCCCCATAGGAAACAAACACTTCCGGTGTTATAAGATTTATTGTTCCCTTCTCTTATAGGTTTCAACACACCTTGACTGATGTCTTCCTTACAAGTTTCTTTGATTCATTTTTATCAGGATAAACAAAAGCAATAAAAGGGGGCAATTCGGCGGCTAGATAATAGCCTAGATTTTGAAGGACATATTGTTTTATGCTCATTGTCTCCATTCATGCAAAACTCCCTCTTCAGCACTCGCTCTCAGGGTGTGAAGAGAACTGGAAAGACCCAGTTGAGGATACTGTATGGTGTGAAAAGGTAGAGCATTGTTATACTTTGATGGATTGACTGAGCATTATCTGGCTTTTTCTTTTTTTTTCCCCAGTGTGACAGACGTGGCATCCGCATTCACACCGGCACAGTGCCCTCTGCACCAGATATAGCACTAGCATTACGCAATAAAAATCCCCAAAGTTCAACAGCCCATTTAATCATTTCTATATAAAAGGTCAGTGTAAGGGCTACTTATTAATAGAAAAAACATGTGTCTTACAATGCAATATACAGCTGATACTTACTGAGGCTTAAAACATAAATTGTTGTGCCCTCTAGTGTCAAGACTCATGAACATCAAGTTTTAGCATCTTAGAATCATTTAGCATGAACCACTTCCTTCCTCTGGTGAGCACAGGAAGGTAGCATGGGTACATACATGTTGGTTTGTTTGTTTGTTTGTTTGTTTGTTATTTACAAGTTGTTAGGGTTCAAGTCCTGATCAGGACATCTCATATTTCTCATACCTCCCATATCTCATACCTCCCTGTCCTTGTCGACATGCATTAACATGATTATCCAACATTTGATCATCTTAAAATCTATAGTGATGCTTGTATAACATCTAAAGAAATACACACGTTTCCTAAGACCCTTACAGACATGCAAAAGTATAATAATACTGAGAATCTAATGAAAGGGTGTTTTGTTCGTTTTATTTTACCCTCAAATATCAAAGTAGTATTTATACAAAAATCATTTCCATTTTTCATAAAAGTCCAGTGTACAGACACTCTCAGCATAAAGAGATTCGCAGACCAGTCAGTCCATCTTGTGGTGAGAATGTGTACTGCCGCTTGAAAGTGAAAGTGGGTGAACTGCTCCTTTAGTTCACCAAGTCTATGTTACAGGATGCTACATTTCAAAGATGAGTTTGGGCGATAAACAGTACAGTAGCTAAAATGCCAAACCACAGAAGGAACTGAAAAAGCATGTCATGGAAACCACAATCATGAGTGTAGTGTGGTCACGCCCTTGCTCACACATAGACACACACACACACACACACACACACACACACACACACACACACACACAGGCACCTTTAATTCCTAGTTACAATCCAGGTCTCAACTGATGTGCTGATGAATTCTTTCAAGGAGCCAAAAAGCTTTGCACCGAAACACATACACCCCTCTCCATCACAAACCCAGTCTGCAATTATTTACACCAATGTGCAAAATAAAGTACTTTTCAACTTGAAATTGATCTAATTGTATACTAGATATTAATAATGGAGCTTTAAATGAAAGCTTATTTCCTTCTCTCTCTAACTTTGTGCATTAAAATGGTGTGAAGATGAAGCAACTGCTAAGGAAGGGTATGAAATGTGGTGGGTCAGTCTCTAATGATCTTTCTATTATTCTGTTAGCATCCTCCACAGAGGAAAGGGAGGGAATTACCAGACTAAATAAACAGACAAACCACTATCTATTTAAACTGAATGTAGTCCCTGAAGGCAGGCCCTGGATCTCACCGCACATTAGTGAATGTGCGTGTGTGTGTATGTGCGTGTGTGTGTGTGTATGAGGGAGAGAGAGAGAGAGAGAGAGAGAGAGAGAGAGAGAGAGAGAGTTGTGTTTCAAAAAGAACATGAGTGAGTGAGAGTAAGTGAGAAACAGAC
>OMKZ01053510.1:0-10772 GCA_900302535.1 Neoniphon sammara
GTTCATCTTTATTTCATTCCACAATTACAATATTTAAAAAGGAAGGTCCACAGGTGAGGCAGGCTAAACGGCAGGGCAGCACCAAGGGTCGGGGAGGAAGCTCCTGGTTTCCCCTCAAATCACTGCAAACCCACTCTATAAGAACTCCGGTGCACACTCCTTAGGGCAGATCTACGGAGCCCCTCTGGTGAAGTGACTGAAGTATGTCATTGTAATTCATTCCCATATTAAAATAAAATGAAATTAAATCAAACTTGTCCATGATAAAAGCAACAGTCTGTGTGGGATGACTACAGTAACTATCTGGTGGCCGTGCGTTATTATCTCGTGGCCGCGCGTTATTATCTCGTGGCCACGCATTAACTGTCTCGTGGCCGCGCGTTATTATCTCGTGGCCACGCGTTACTATCTCGTGGCCACGAGATAATAATGCGTGGCCACGCGTTACTATCTCGTGGCCACGCATTAACTATCTCGTGAGGTAAAATCATGATGTTTTTATGTTCATAGGCCTGTTGAAAGATGGTTGAGCCCATGATCTTTCAACACTTATGTTCAATTTAAGGGCAAGGCAAGTTTGAAATTGGCATGTAACAAGGTTATTTCTATTTTTTATTCTTGCAATATTATTTCTACAGTAAGTGCATTATTTTCATTTATTTATATTAACACACAGAAATTAAAGCAACCACACTGAAATAAAGGTAAAAGAGTGAAGATATACCCAAAATAAGCCTTTCCCATAAATTTTTTATTATGTTGGGTATCTGAAGGGTATTTTTTCAAGGTGGAAGAGACAGGCACATAAAATCCTTTAGTGGTCTAACAGCTCACTCTCTTAGTTACACCACATTGTCATGAGCCATTCGCCAAAACAAGCATGCAGCTGTCTTGTCCCTCTGAGGCTAACACTTATCATGTACTCTGTCAGTCCATATCAGAATTTAAAAAAAAGAAAAAGAAAAAAAAAAAAAGTCAGAGAGTGCAACTGTCTAGGAGGAACCATGGCTGGCCTCTTTGTTTCCTGTAACTTTGCTTGCTTTTTCAAACTTAACTTCCAGTTAAGTTATCACATGAAAAAATCTACACTGTACAAATATCAGGCAAATGTACAAAATCTATATTACAAGTACAATGCAACTTTAAAATTAATCCCGGATATTTTAAGGAAAAATATGTTTTGTGACAGAATCTGAGGCTAAATAACTTGTTCCGATGGACCTTTTTGCCACAAAGTTGTCTTAACTGGTTTGATTTGAGAGCACAACGTGGAGCATTCAAGCTTTTAACATTGCTTGAGAGACAAATTTTCTACATTAAGTCAGTTGTTGGAGCCCTTGCATGATGAGGAATTTTGAAAACTGGATTCATCATGAGTCACAATGATCTGGCATATTATGCTCCACTTTGCAAGAGGCTGAGTGATCAAATGACTCTTCCCGAGCAAGCTGTTTTTCCAACGCAGTTTACTTCTCACTCATAGTATCTATGTAAACACTCCCACAGATCTTTGGCTAGGCCTTAAACCACAAACACACATTTATTACACCCCAGAAGCAAGATTACCTGGCTTGTGACGTTCAAAATGGGAAAAATTAAAAACAAAACTCCAGTGCAGGCATCAGACGCTCTTGGACAGAAACGCACTGATACTGACTCAGAGTGTTGCATAATGTGTTGTGATTGCTGAAATGGTGATCTGAAAACGATGTGGAGTCATCAACTCATCCGCTTTTTGTTGCATGCCAGTTGATTTGCTTATCTTTGAGAGTTTTACTCATATTCTAACTCCTTTCTATTGCTTTCATAACCTTTGGATAAAAACGGTGCGCCAGACATCTGGAATGAGAGAGCAAAAGAGATCAGGGGAAACTGCAAACTGCCTGAAATGTGCCTCTCCCTGACTCACAGATTTGCCAAAGAGCTGATATCACTCTCTCAGTTTCAACATCTGAAAATACAGCAACAATGGACAGTGTGTGGGTTTTCAAACCAGGACAATAGCCTATACAAATAGTAATGAAAAGCAAGGGTCCATGTTTTTTTTCTGGTTTCTGAAGAAATGGCTGATAGTGTCTTGTGGTAACATTAGTGGTTATACACAAGAGCCACACAAAAGTCTTCCAGAAAAATCCGTCTCTCCCACAGATGAGCTGATATTACAGTCAACCGAAAGTACAGCGACACTGAGTAGTTTGTGGTTTTCAGCCAGAGACATAAGGCTAGACACACAGCATTAAAAGCAAAAGTTCACTGTGTTTGTCTGAATTCTGGAAAGATTGTCTAGTATTTAAAAGTTGCATTAGTGGTTTCACACAAGCGTCAAGGCGGGCCTGCGGGCTCAAATGGATGATTAATTTTTGAGAACACACATACACACAATGAAGTTCATCATTGTTACACAACTTGTAGTTTGTAAGTATGTGAAAAAGTTTTGTGCAAATATATACAAGCCGGTGACATGAGTTCCACAAATGTTTTGTGACTTATAGTTGTATATCAACATATGTGATACAGCATATGTGTGAATCTGTAAAATAAATGTGTGATTCTATGTGATTCTATAAAATAAATAAATAAATAAAAAAGATTCATATTTGCAAATAAAATGGACTTGTGGCTGAATGTCAGCATTTGTAAATTTGTTTAGAAAAATATGTGTACAAATGAAAACATTACAGGCATAACTCAAACTTACATACAACACACTAGATTTTACATGGGATTTGATTATCCACTCAGGGATTAATGTAGTCATTTTTGCTGTGTTTGCATTGTCAGACATCCTCTGGAAAAAAAAAAACAAAACAAAACCTTTGTCTTTTATGGGCTTGTGAACATCTCTGCAGACATTCAAAAAACATTTGGTATCCATATACAGAGCCACTCCCGGCGTCAGGCCTCAGGGTGAATTCAGATGAACCCTTCCTTCCTCTCTCTGAAAGATCTGATTTTAACTCCCTCCTGTAAAAACACAGCTGGAACTGAGGATGTGCTGTTATCGCAAATCTTTGAGGTGTTATGAAATATGGCATGAGAGAGGAACCAGCCCTGAGTGATGCACAGCCAGGAAGACAAGCTATAGTCAGACAGAGAGTGCAAGAAAGAGGAAGTGTATGAGCTGAGAGTTCAAGGAGGAGCATGAGCATTGTTGCCACCTCGTCCAGACGCTGTGTTCTGCCCCATTACCCCTGCAACACCCACAGACACATAACTAACCACAGTTTCACTCTGTTTACAGAAAGAGTTCAGCACTGTAACATTATCCAAGGACTTTTCAGTTTGTACATTTGGTAGTTTGCTAAGAGTTTACTAAATGTCAATCAGTGTAATGAAGCTGACAAGGATTTAGCCTTGAAGAGATCTAAAAAAAAAATAAATAAATAAATAAAAAATTCAAATCTGAGGAATGCACCAGAGTAGATAGCACATAAATTTGATAAATATTGTTTGGGCGCATTTAAAAATAGCCATGTGCTGTTTGATGTGTATGACAAATTCAGAGAAGTCAAATTAGGAGCACTTCCTTCCCATGCACAAAAGTAAACAAAACTTTGTACAGCCAAGTCCAAAACGACATAAACTGAAGTCTGGAACCAAATTTCTCCAAGGTGGTGCTACAGCAAGCTATGGCTTTTAAACTTGCACCAAAATGTAGCCCCGAGTCAGGAGAACCCTCCATATGCTGCAACCTAGGGCAAATTATGAAGTCCACCACTGCACTTTCATCAAAAACTGTAAAATTAATTAAACCTAACTAGTCCTACAAATTTTCTTCAAATTATGCAAAATGGCAACACAGCATCTTTAGACCATCCCCAACAGAACAATTAGAGGGATTTTCATTTTAGCAAAATTTGAGTCCACTTTGCCACTAATGTCGTTACTGTCCACTTACATTGTAATTTCTCACTTGCTAAAAGTCCAATCTATTTCAAAATAAATGAATCAATTCTGAAGACATTTTGAACATTTTTTTTTCTCCAGAAACTTTTCCAATTTAGTGTTATACAAATCTCCTTCAACTTTTAGTCATCTTCTAATTTTTGCTCTTCATCTTCTTCTACTTTTTCTCCACAACTACTGCCTCCTGTGTTGGAGGTTGGGTTGTTCTCTCCCTCTCTCGTTCTCTCTCTCTTTGGTTTTGCAGAGGCCTGGCAGGCAGAGTGGGAGGGGTCATGAGTTTGATGAGGCACACCTGGGCCCGGTGTGGCTTCAAGAATAAAGAGGGACCGGCCAACAGTTGCTGGCCCCTCTCTCCGACTCAGCACATGGCGTGGCAGCTCTCCGTTTGTTTTTTGATCGTTTGATTTTCCACCTCCAACATGCTTACAGCACACTCACACATCCACTCCCTACATCACTGATTTGACTGACTATCACACCTCATAGTTCTCTTTTGATTATTTATTGGTTTTCCAATAAACTTATTCCTTGGTTATTCGTTACACTCGTGTGTGTCTCCCATCTTTGTTGCTGTCCTTGCGCCCTGGTTGTAATACTGGCCCTGTACCATTGCTGCACAGCAGCTATGGTTCATTCCAAATTTGGAAAGGAATGTGTGCACAGTCCACAACAAACAAGAGAACAAACATATTTCTCTTAGAATAACACGACAGTAGCCGTGTGCATTGCCAATTGTTTGCTGCTTTAGTTAAAGTTATCAAAGCAGAGGAGAACTTTATGGTGGGCCTCCTACATGTATCAGTAAATTAAACTATGTACATTTGCATCATGTAAGTGTGAGTTGGAAAAAGATTACATAAATACACTTTTATGTGCATGTTTGCTCAATTTATAATCATGGAATATGAAACATTTGTATATTTGAGTGTCAGTGTAATGACTTGTGCACAGTGAGTGTCTGCACAGTTGTTTGTGTCCACTTGGGTCCCTAATGTAAACCATTAAATCTGGATTTATTTGCTGGTGAGGGGTGACTTTAAAGTAATTTGAAATTATATCTTGTCTATCCTGATACTGTATATCCTGCATACTCTGCAGATGGCAATACATATTTGAAGTTTTGATTTCATGAGTGATAATTACTAACAGCATCGGTCACCTAGCCTAGTACTACTGCAGGCATTTTCAATGGTCACCTTTAAGATGTAATTTCACAGCTCTGAGAAACAATATGAGATAAAACAAAACACATAAATAAACATTTGATCATAGAAAATGTATCAAAGGCAACCCTCCATAAAGTGTATTTGGTGTACAGGAGGTATTTCATATTGGATGAAAATAGATTGTGGATCAAATATTTTTGAAATGGAAATAGGACGTGGGGGAGCAGTTGTGTTGTTTTCCATTTCAACCCTTCATGTCCCTGAAGTTGAGACAGAGGCTCATCAGAATGCATGGTGCTGCGTAGGATCATCAAAGAAAAGCAGAAGGGCAAGTACAACCACAAGCAATAAACAGAGCCATGAATGGAACTCAGCTCAGAGTGAACTTGATTTACAAAGCAGATTCGAGCAGCGGGCCAGGCACACAAAGGCCTGGGTCGAGGTTAACGGGAGGCCACGTGTTCTGGAAAACAGAGCGGTATGAGCTAATATGATAGAGCAAGCACATTGTAAAGCCTGAAGTCTCTTGAGAAAATGGATTTAGCAGGAGCAGCAAGACCGTGTTGTCATCGGATTGACAGATGATTTAAAATTGATCAATCGAGAAATAGTGTCACGACTTCCTCCCCTGTGTCTCCACTTCCCCCGGTCTGTCTCTCTGTCTAGGTCTGTGTCTGTTTAGTGTGTGTGGCTCTTTCTCTCCCCTGGGGCTCCTGCTTCACCTACATGCTTGTATCTCATCACTCATCACCACCGGTACATGAACCCTGGCTCTCCATCCACTCACCGCCAGATTGTTCCATCTTGTTTGTGGTATAGTCGCTCTCTCGGCTGCTCCATATCAGGTATACCTGCCTGCCAGCTCAGCCCGGATCGACCACACCACTCAGCCCCGCTGCCCTCTGCCTCAACCCATCTCTCCCTTCCATATTCCCAAATCTACCATCAGCCCTACAATAAACCTTTTTTTCCATCTCCATCAATCGTTGTCTGTGTCTGCATTTGGGTCCAAGAAACCTTAACAAAAGCACACCGTAACTAACTAATCATCAAATATTTTGACGTCAAGGCTTGCCTTGAGATGACTTCCACTGTTCAAAATAGATGTCATGTAACTGTTCCCGGTGTTATTGTTTGAATATGGTATTGATTATCCTTTTACCCCTCTGGTTTTGTGGAACACTTGGAAGAGAGGTTTCTTTTGCAAAGGGAAGTCAAGCCCCTAGGTCAAGTCAATACACACAATGAACAGAGGCACCCATTGTTTAACAGAATAAAACCTTCAGTCACACACCTGATTGCTAAATATATCATTTCAAAAGAAAAGGAAGAGGAAAGGCAGGAACAGTCTCCGTTGCAAGATAGGAAGTCTCATTACATCACTGCTGTTACACAGTACATAAGTGGAGTGCCCAAATGACTTGACTCCTGTCACCTGCCATATAGGACGAATCATGGGAGAAAGCATGGTGCCTGTTTCCTTGGAAATATGAATTTGGATGCTCTACGCCCACCACCACCTGATCCCCTTCCCTCAGGGGCTACCATTCTGAGTTAAGGACTTTTCCCAGGAAAAGTATTCCTGTGCCTCAAACTATGCTTCCTACAAACATGTTGTGGATGGTTTCCAGTGTCACTGAATTTTCACTGCCAGTTCCCAAAGCCAAGCAGCAGTCAAGTCAAATGGAAACAAATGGGAAGCTGAATTGCACTAAAATGATCCAGTGACACTGCAAAATAATTTCAAGAAAAAACAATCCTATTACAGTGTATCATTTTTGCCACTTACATCCTAATGGACATACATTTACTGTATATTTATCATATGAATGTGACACACCAGATCAGATTTCACACATTATTGACTGTCCTTCAGCCTTTTATCAATACTAATCAATTCTATCTTGACAATGGCCTTTCCCTAGAGGTGCTTTGAATGACTTTTTTCCCTATTTGATTGCACTGTGTGATTTCTAATGTATCTCAAATTGGCATGTTATGCATCCATATGCTGTCTCTGAATAAATGAAGCAATAACAACACTCACATATTGCGTGTCCGCAAGCCCACATCCTGTTACAGGCTTGGAGGTGGAGCATCTTTCCATTTTCTCTGGAAGGCTAATGTGGATAGACTGGTTCCTGGTGCTCCATTAAACCTGAATGATCAGTGTTCCCAGTCCCAGTTTATATGGTTTGGAAATTATTCTTACTCATCACCTTACATTGAAACTCTAGAGACCTTGTCGGGAAGAGACCGCACCCAAGGAATTTAAATAAATAAATAAATAAAATAAAAAAGGTACAAAAAAGAAACAGCTTGTTATAACATACTAGGTATAAATAAATGGATACAGTGCATCAAACTTGTTTTCTTATATTTATTAGGTTTCATTGTAATCTAAACACGTATGTACAGCACTATCTACAGCACTACAAGCGAGGGTATTGCTTTCTGTCCTGTGCATCCGCGTGCATCCGTGTGTGTAAATATATGAGAATAACTCATATAGTTTTGATCCAAGAAAGGAAGGACTGATTTGATTTGGAGAAGAATCTTATAGCTGCTTCTTCTTCTTCATGCAGAAAATTCTTTTGATTTTGTTTCGAAACCTCAAAATCCAAAAAATTCAAGGTTCCCAGCTGTAATGACTTCAGTATGTTTGAAAAACTACAAGGCCAGTAAAAACACGAGTCATTGGGTGTCAGAGCACTTGACAATGTTATGACCATGAATACTCCATTGCAAGGTATTTCTCTGATTTTGGTCGCAGACTTATCATTTCCTATGGCCAAACAAATCAGAGTCCCTGTGAGAGGAGGGGATGTAAACAACATTCTACTGACAGAGGCTCCCCAGGCTCTCCAAATGGATCTATTATTCTAAAAATGCTATGTGAACTGGGCATTCAATGTTTTCTTTAAATTAAAATGCATTCTCCAGTGTGTATCGCTGACTGTCTGAACATACTGACTAGATCACTCCAAATAATGTGTGTTTCTTGTCGTTCCATTTTGAGAGACTCTATTCCAGAGACAGAGGCTTTCTGCATGGTGCCATCTGTGATGATTTTTCCCGTTCTAGTGATCAGGGCCCTGATTTATGCCACAAGATACCAGGTGTGACGAGGCAAAGCTTATATAGTATGTAGGTTTAGGAAAGTATGTGTTGGGTAGTTTTACTAGTTTGTGTCACTGAGGAAAATGTGATCGAAACCTTTGGCAGATTTTGTACAGCACTTTTGCTGGAGCGCTTTGCACTTTATGTTTTGAAGTACATCACGGATCATTGAAGTAAATAATACATATTAGACAATTTCCGTGTGGGCATCAGTAAAGTTCTCTGAATCTGAATCTGAGTATTTCCAGTGGCTCAGTGAGAGGAATCTTTTTTCTTATCATTAAGCTCTCAAACTGCCACTCTCCCATGAAGCAGAAATGACAAAATAATAATCTTAAGATGAATCAAAAACACTGGAAGTGGAGTGAGACTTTCCACATTCAAAAAAAAAAAAAAGAAACACAGGCATCCTATTGGTTTTGTTTTGTACTGTTGTCGAGGAGGAGAAGGAGGAGTCAGAGAGAGAGAGAGAGTGAGAGAGGGAGACAGAGAGAGAGACAGAGAGAGAGAGAGAGAGAGAGTAAAAACACTTGTGCTTGGTTTTTGAGTGACATCACTTCAGCGCGACTTTCCTTTCTTAAGAGAGCGAGTGTGAGACAAACAGAGGAGAGAAGAGGAGGGCACTGGAACAGTGTGGCTGGGCATCTGCACATTATACATCTTAAACTTAGAAGGAATGACTCTCAAGCCGACAAGGTATTTTCAAGCTAAATTTGATTTATATTTTACTTTTTGTGTTTCACAAATCCTCAGTTGTGAAATCTAAAAGGAAATTGACATTAATTCTGATATTTTATCTACTTGATTGTGAGTTGATGCTTTTCATTTAATATTCAGTTTTGTTGTTTTCTGTCATTGGCAATGCACATAAAGTGTGCAAAATTTGTAGACTTGCATGAAGAAAGCTGTGTAAAACAAAAGTTGTGAACCTAGGCATGAGACGAAACAGAAACTTCCTTAAGAAAATCAAAAGCTGTGGCTGTTGCTATCAGTAGGCATGTGTTAACATGCAGAGAGACTTGCATGGTTCCCACAACCAACGCTAGCTCCAGCTTTTAGGGTTGTTGATGTTTTGTTTTTGTTGTATTATGTTCACATGAAAAAACAACAGTGCATGTTTCTATATAACTTTTATAGTCCAGACAATGCCTCATATGGGCATGCAGTTGTGGCTCCAAAATATATGTGAAGATATACTGAAATTAGCCATGGATGCAATAAATGTCTTGAATTTAGTTATTTTGCGGTGCATATTTATGTTATAAAATAACAGCACACAAGAAAACGCAAACCTAATGAATGCAGCAGCACAGAGTTCATTTGCAGAAACAGATAAATGCCATTCTAAACTGACTGTTGTATGTAATGCTTCACATAATATACTGTATGAATCTAAATTTGTCACAGTATTTGCCATGCATTAGTCTAATAGTGTACTTTTTTTTATTGATATTATTTGGAAAAATAACATTTTTATAAAAATCAGAAACAGACGATATATGTTTTTGCAAATGAACTCTTCATGACGTTTATATAAAAAATAAAAAATATTTTTTCTATGTTTATTTATTTATTTATTTATTTTGGTCCATTTCCTCCCTGTATCTCTCTGCAGTTTCCCAGTGGACTTCACCACCACAGATATGTATGGTGACAATAACAGCACCAATGGCAGTGGGTGTCCTGATGAGGACTGGGAATGGCTGAATGACAAGCAAAGTGCATACATCATAATTGTCATTGTGCTTGGAATTCTGGGTAATGTGTTTGTCCTGTTGGTTTTCTGCCTCCACAAGAAGGCCTGCACAGTGGCTGAGATCTACCTAAGCAACCTGGCTGCTGCTGATCTTGTGCTGGTGTCCTGCTTGCCCTTCTGGGCCGTCAACGTAGCCAATGGATTTGACTGGCCCTTTGGTCTCTTCATGTGCCGCCTGGTGAATCTGGGCATCAAGATGAATGTCTTCTGCAGTGTCTATTTCCTGGTTCTGGTTAGCATAGATCGTTATGTGGCATTAGTACACACAATGACCCATGGCAGAATGCGTAGGCCAAAATACGCCAAGCTGGGCTGTCTCCTGGTGTGGAGCTTTGGCCTGCTTCTGGGGCTCCCCACAGTCGTATTCAGGACCTTAGAGTACTTACCTAACTTTAAGGTTACTACTTGCTACCTTGAGTACCCAAATATGACCATGGAGCTGATCTTTGATGGCATGTTGACCATTTTCGGCTTCATCATCCCTGTCTCCGTCATTTCCTATTGTACCATCAAGATTATTCAGGCTCTCAAGAACCAGACAACGGAGAGGTTCAATGTTGAAAACACGGAGAGGAAGGCCACTTTTCTGGTGCTGGCGGTCCTTGTGGCATTTCTGGTCTGCTGGGTGCCCTTCCACCTGGTCACCACCCTGGATATCTTTGTGAGAGCTGAAATCCTGACGGGGTGCCGCCTCAGCTCCACACTGGAGCTCCTCAACCAGATGTTCGGTTACCTCGGCTTCTTCAACAGCGTGCTCAACCCCATCCTGTACGTCATTGTCGGGAAGAACTTCCGGAAGAAAGTTAGGGAACTGTTTTATCAGG
>OMKZ01053520.1:5773-33631 GCA_900302535.1 Neoniphon sammara
GCAAGATGTTTTGCCAGGCTCTGCAGTTCAACATGACATCCTTTTTACTGAAAGCTTTTGAACCCACATTTTCTTACTTCCCTTGTCTCTCATTTGCCTTAATGACTATTCTGATGCTAAAGAACCTCCATTCCCTTTTTTCTGCCACTTATGCATTGATGTAAATTATTTACCTTGTGATATTTGCATGAAAATGGGGCGGCATGTTGAGCCCCCTACTGCTAAAGACTCGAAAAACTCTTTATTACTGCATCTGGCCTTTTAAATATTATCAATAAAAAGCAGTGGAAAGACTGTCAAAGAAATGTTACTTAATATTGTGTAACAGAATGCGTTATGTACTTACATTTTCTCATTTTAATTTCTTTTTTTTTTTTGCAGAGGACTTGTATGCCTCAATATACAGTGTGGTCAGTATACAGTTAGGATTATGTGCATATGTAAATTCAGAATTCAATTAGGATTTAAATTAGTGAACATGTTTCCTTCATCCTAAATAGTGATACTGAATCTTTAAGATGGGAGGACAGTGATTGCACAATATTTTTGCTGTTGTGAGAAACTGTCTCATTCCAATCCACTGTGTATATATTATGTTTTTGGCTGCTTATTTTTAGAAATATGTCTCCTTCAGCTAACAAATCCAATGAGTCACATCAATCGTGCATCTCAGCGGTAAGCTTGATCGATGATGCACCGTTCTCATGTAAACTGTCATGTCAACATTAATTTATCATTTGTTTGCTGAGGTTTTTAATCTGTATTTATGTTCTTAGCTGTTGTGTAATGCACTTTGTGACAAACCTATTTTATACAGGTTCCAGAAGGAAATTTCACATTAATTTCTCCCACAGACTTTTCAAAAAAAAAAGTGTATTTCAAAACTGTTACATCTTGAATGGTGCCAATCCTCTACAAGGTGAATCATGACAACTTAAATTGATTCTGAACTAAAAAAAAAAATATTCAAGACATTTACAGAAGAAAAGGGCAAGGTACAAGACTATACATGACAACATGACAGTCACTATGGTTCACTATAGACCAAGGCCAGTTCAAGGATAAAAATAGTTTTTCTTCAGCAGCAGTTAAAGACAAGCTCCAAAAATAGCTGAAAATTACAATTAAAGACAGTCTTTCCAGGTAGGTGGCCACCTTCTAAATCCCCCACTTGGCAGGAGATGTCATCAGCCAGGAGCCCCATGCTGTGTGATCCTGCCCCCCGGGCACATCCGCTCTCTGCCACCACTGGAGCCTGTGGCATTCAGGACCTGTCTAGGTTCCTGCACCTTCCAGGGTCAGGGCTGTTGTCTGCCTGCCGATCTGCCCAGTGGGTCACCCAACATGCACTACCTCCAGGTCGTATCTACGATGAACACAAGAACAAGAACACCAAGTGTGGCCTCAATTGAACGATGGAAAGCAATGGCAGAATACACACTCGTCTGGTCCCCAAAGGGTTTGGTGCCACAACAGTTTAGCGCAGCTCCTCCAAGTCTGGCCTCCATCTGCTGGCTGTCCTGCTCTTGCTCGTGCCGACGCCCCTCAGCCCCACTCTGGATCTCTTTTATGTGCCAGTCATCCAATCACTGCCAAGCTGCTTGATTGTCAACCTGTTCCAGGTGTACTGCCTCAACGAGGAGGTGGTGCGAGGTGTGTGCTTCAGGTAGAGACAACCCTACTAATCTCAAAGCAAAAATATAGAAAGCATGCACACAAAAGCAAACCCACTCCCAATAACTCATAAAAAAAACTAGTAGTGGTTTTTGCCCCTGCAGATACTCCTCTCCTCATTTCTAAAAAAAAGCACAAAATATCTGACAATGAAATCATGTTAGCAACGACAAACAAAGAACTTCCCTGTCTAGACACACTGAATGCCTTTCATATCACCATGGTAACAGCTCTCTGACTGGTAGAACTTGTTTTAAGAATTGTGGGTAATGTAGTATAGCTGAATTGGCATTGAGAATGAAGCTGATTTCTTAAAAATGAAGTTTAAATCAGAGTAAATAATGACTTCTGGAGGAGCATATACTATTGTATAACAATGTTGTAGCTGATGGTAAGTTTAGCTGCTGATATTTTATGGCCAGTTCTCATAGTTGCCATGGCAAATATGAATGGGAATTTTACTTCTGGAACCCTATGTTCCAGCTCTATAGCACTAAGCACTGGCCTGTACATTATCATTATAATGTTCTTCCTTGACTGTATTGTTTCCATGTTCTATATATTTTTTTCCTCATAAATTTTTAGTATGCATCCAAAGGAGGCAATGTCTATTATTTTAAACACCATCATTTAAAAGCTTCCTCTCAAGCACAGCCTCAGCATTTTCTATCAGCTCTTTAACATTGTCTCCAGATGGTATGAGACTTCGGAGCAGGTAACATATTCCTCCTTTTGCAGCCCCAGTACCAGCCTATATTACCTAATGCTCATGTTAAAAGGTGAGAACACAATATTATTCCCTTCCCTGGCCCATTTTGAATTTTGAAGCTGTCAGTGTGTGTCATGGTACAGAATTATATCCCTGTCTCTGTTTTTCACAGGTCACATTTTGTCATAATTGACATTTGATAACATGTACTTGCTGGCAAAGAACTTCTTTTACAAAGGCAGAATAACTTTATAACATGACATTCATGTAGAGCATTCTTTCTGAATGGTGACCCCAGATGTGTATTTATCTCTAGCTCACTCATACTAACCTTGATACTGCCTGGTAAATGCTCCTTTGTACAAAACAGACTGACCAGATATTGCAGGTGAGCAACACAGGGAGCTCATAAAACATGTCACCTTGAAAACAAAAAAAGTCAAAATGACAGAGATCCAGCTGAATAACAAACTGAATGACACCTAAACTAAACAATAGGCTGTAGAACAAACTATTCACAAGTGAAACGTAAGGGAAACAATGCCGGCTAAGTTGTAGTGAACCTGGACACAGACACTCCTGTTCACACCTCTCATATCACCAGTTTCACAGCTGGCATTAGGTCAATAAAACAGACAAATTCAGATAAATTCAGTACCTCTGAAAAATTCCTTTTAAGTGGTTTTCCTAATAACGACAAAGACGGTGAAGAAGACAGTTTCTGTGGAGTATGGTATCTATTTGTGTTTGTAATTCAACTCTTCTGCGTTTCTGGCATAAACCAGAAAGCAACAGGGGAGTGTAACAGTAACTAGATTAAAATTCAGAGAACATGACATGAAGCGCCTAAGGCAGCATGACCTGTGGTTTTCTGCAAAGATCAACAAGTCATGAAATGCAACCAATAGCTAAGTTTAGCCAGGTTTTATGTTTGTCATTTTTAACCACATACACTGGTATTCAGATGATTTTTATCTATATTTTAGACTGCAACACTTCTTAAATTACGATTTGTGTCAAGTGGGTCTTTTCTCATTATTTTACTAATTGTATAATTTTGCTATTATTAGAAAATTCCAACAAAGTCCAACAAAAGGTTTTCTCACACAAGCAAGGCTACCCTCTATCACTCTCTACTGATCACCTTTAGTAAATCCATTTGTTGGTGCATGATCAATAAATCCTCCCCTCTTAATTGCATTCTCTTTCATTGTGTGTGAGAGTCAGGGTGTTTAAGTATTTGGCTTCAAACATGCATTTTATCAATATGTCAAAGGTGCCAATGAAATTTTCACAGTTGCCCCTCAGCTAGAGAGTTGACAGCCTGTCAGTTAATAGGCAGTATCTCTCTGACATGTGAAAAGCACTGTAGGAAGGTCAAATAGGACATTGATGGAGTTCTGTCTAGTTATAACCGGGCAGGTGACTTAGATTTAACAGAAAGGCTCTAAGAAAGGCGAGGGTGAATCACAGACTGGGTGTTTGCCTTGTACTGATCCCCCAGACACAAACTTTATCACCAAATAATCCTTACCTAATTAAGGCTTTTGCTCTTATGCACTGAAAGGCACTCTCAATTTAAACTACAACTTATGAATCCCATGAACACCTTACTGTGAAGCAATTTAGCAAACAGTTTGGTCCAAAAGTGTTTTCATCAAGGAGCATTGGTATCTATATCATGTAACTCTTTCCAAAGCCTGCGGTCAAACATAAAAAACACATTATTGTATTTCATCATTATATATTTCATATTTCATGGTATTATATCACCACACCTACACACACAGAGCATGTTACATTTCAGCCTTTTTCTAATGCCATAACTTATGTTCAACCATGCTCTCTAGCCTGCGGTGTTGTTATAATGCGGCAGTAGATTGTAATTATCCACATGGAAAGGTTATTGGACTGGCTTCAATGAATGACAGGCTTCTAGCCCGGACAAGGATGTAGATTTCACATCAGCAAACATGTTGAATTAAAAGATGATATTGGTTTGGGGATTTCACAGTGGTGCCCCTGTAATCAAAGACTGCCTGAAGGTTTCCTATCAATCTCAGAGCTGAATTAATGTATGTCGAGAGATGAGGGTAGTAATGACTTTTCTGTGTAAAGTGGGATATTGCCTCTTTGTAGATTTCGGATTTAATAACCTGGATGTTTCATTATTGTCCTTGCTTGTTTGATGTTCAGGTCGATGAGAATACATGCAATGATCTTGATAGGTCTTAGAGGAATTTGCTAATGTCTGACGCGAGTCCTGATGAGAGATTCTATATACATGAATCTTTTCTCAAGGTCAGATTTTCTCCTAAACTTGTGAAATTGGTCCAGAACTAAATCTCAAAGAACAAACCAGCTGAACTGTGGCAAAATGAAAAGACAGCGATGGTGACACATGGGATAAATCTTTTTGGTTAAGACTGATAAGCTCTGTCTTTGAATGCAAAGTTGCATCTAGGCCACTGTAACTGAGGAGATACTGTGCAGTGGATACTGGGTTATTGATTTCTCTAATCAAGGAATGGACTAGATAAGGCTACAGGGAAATCCCTCATGTGGTTGAAGTCTCTATTTTTGTCCCCCATGCAGTGGGTGTTCTGGAGGGGTGGGGTCTACCGATTGGTCTGTGTTCATCTGTCTGTCCAGTACACATGATGTTTCAGACACGACTGGTCAGATTTTGACAAAACTTGAGATGATGTATCCTCAGACTAAAGAGACAGACTTATGGTAAATGACTACAAGTTATATCCTCGGTGTTATCCAAATCCTTGAAAAAATGCATTTTGCATAAGTATGGCTGCCCCAGTAATAACATCATAGTGTGGCATCCTCGTACGCCACAATGCAAAGCATCTAAACTTTTTGCTGTTTGCTAACATTTATACTAACATTATTGTGGTCACAAATTGAAAGTTTGTCCTAATGGTGCCACCAGAGGAAAGTTCATGCATGGGGTCACTAAAGCAACAGGGCTCTTCCACTAAGGGTCATGCCATGAATATGACAGCAAATTGGAAAAGATTCAAATGAACGGTATCACATTCACTAACAGGATGTAGGCCAGGATGAATCCATAATATGTAATAATTACAGATTGGCCTAATGGCTGCGTTATAATTAGAGCTGAACATTTCTAACCTTGAAAGGCCCTTACTCATACACCACAAGTCTGATTGACAATGATATGAATGATTTATTCATATCGCACTTTTCTAGAAACAGTTTATAAAGTAAACAGAGTTTGCAGAGAAAAGGATAAACAGAGCACAAAAGACAGAAAGTGGAAGACAAATGGCAACAACACAATATTCACCAGAAAAACAACTATGTAAAGGCCAGGCTATAAAAGTGTGTCCTGAAGTGATTTGAAAAAGTACACTGACTTTACCAGCCTAATCTCTTTTGACAGGCTGTGTGGAGTTTAGTGATAAATGCCTGACTTCCAAAAGATGAAATACAACTCCCTCTAGAATCAATCACTGAGTGTGTTTACATGGACAGCACATGTAAACACTATAACCAGTTTACAATAACTGGTATAAGCCCAAATCCTAAATGAAAAACCTGAATATCCCAGCTAGGATATGGTAATATTAACCACTATAAATCCTGTTTACTGCTGGGTTTGGCAAACTGTGCAGGTTTCCATGACACCTTGAACATTCAAACAACACACCGCTATTGCTGTCCGGTCAAAACCTTGCATCTCCAAAATGTCAACTTTTCAAAAGCTAAGAAAAACTTGTTTTTAGCTTGACAACTATACATTTACAATTTATAAAATTAGTTTTGTAAAGGTTTCATAACTCCAATGGTTGCAGAGCTTTCTGAACCCACAGAGGAGCATGTAAATATTCAAATTAAGTTATAATATCAAAATTGGAGGTAGAAGGTTTTGACTGGACAGCAATGTTATGTACATGCACTGATTGCAATTTTGAAAATTAACAGATGCAGATGCAACATTCCCACAAATTCAGTCAAAATTCAATTAGTGGTGTGTGAAATATGATGTGGGACAGCACGCAAATGAATCCACAGACAAACATCATCTGAACACTCCACTATGCACGCAAAGCGATTAGCCCAAACAACATCGTGCATGAGGAGCGACATGTTTGCTGTTGTGCTTTCTCTGGCTCTCTCATTTATGAGGACTGTATTAACTGTCTTCACTCAGTAAGAGACTGCTAAAATCAAATTCACAATCACTAACAACACATCTTCTCACCAACATGTTTGTCCACCAACAAATCAGCACCACCATTAAAATTCCATTCTCAAGGCAGTAACAATCTGCTAATCATACAAACATTGATTGGATTATCACATCATCAGCAAGTCAAGGGCCGCCTGAAGCTTTAATGTCAATATATTCTGTCACATTATTCCAAGACGCTCACGTTATGCAGAAGGCAATATCGTAACTATACATTGGAAGACACTATGTAAGCTTGGCATGGCTTGAAACTTGAAAAAACATTCTCTACATATTCATGAGCTGTGGAGACCAAGAGGGAGATGTGAATATGTGATCAAAAAGTAAGGGAAAGGGAAGATAGATGGCTGCTGTAAACATCATTTCTGTATGGACACAGTGAGATGGTGAACTTTACTCAAAACCTGGGCAACCGTTTTCAAAGTTTCCCTTTCTTTTATAATGGGAATGCCAGCTTGATTAAAGAACGCTTCTTACCTTGATGCCATGTTTTGTTTTCCGCCAGCAAAAAACCCTTTAATCCTCCCTTTCTTGACGACTACAAAGTGCAAAACACTGCATAAACTGAGTGTTTTAGAGACCTTCCACACAACCGAGGGAACCATTAAAGGATTATTTCTACATCTTGTTTAATCTATCAGTCAGCTTGCCACCTAGTAAATACCTGCAGTGGCTAGGTGAAATATAGCCCTCTCCTCTTAAAGGAGAAAAAACAAAGAGTGCCTCTGTTCACCCTTTGGGTTTTAGCATTTGCTCATCTTGATTGAGGGTTTTAAAGTGCACATTCAGTCCATCCACAGTGGATCTCTTGTCTGCTTCCAATCTGTCTCTGCCTGTGTTGGTTACATAGAACTTATGGGCTCAATGAATTTCTCTAACTTTTGGGTTCAGGAGGTTTGCTGAAGCCTCGGGACTGGACAGACCATACATAATGTAGTCCAACACAATTCAATTTAAGTGCAACAGCTACTGCTGTTTGGAGAATATTACAGGGTGGGTATGGAAGAGCTGGCAGCATTGATAACATTTATATTGAACATGTTGCAACTGAAAGTGTTTGTGTCGGGTTTAAAGAGAATATTCAACATGTTAAGCCATTGGCTGCATTGTTTAAAGCTCTGAGAGGATTTCCTCTCCATCTCTCTGATGGGAACTTCAAAGTGGCAGACCCATATCCCGGAGGACATCTTAAACATGACATTGAATCACATTGTGAGTGAAACAAAGGCTTACCAACAGCTTATTGAGCCAAGCCGTGTTTTATGAACGGCGATAAAATCATAAAACAGACAGATCAATTCCTCTCATAAGTACAGGCTTATCAGGAGCCTGTAATAGTCTCAGTGCATAGAGAGCTTTAGAGTAAAGATACGTGGGAGTTAAAGGGCCTGTCTCCAGATACCCCCACAGCATCTCTCACTGTAGGCTTAGGAACTTCTAGCTCATTGGGGGACACACAAGTTCCTCTTTGAAGCCACCAGCAACACCTTCAAAGCTCTGGTTCCTCTTTGAAGATTTCCCTGCTGTTTCCATCTTGCAGATGACACTTCTTTATTCAGATGAGGATAATAATTATGCTAAAGCCCACATATCACATGATAGCGGGAGCCATGCCATAGCGGTCTTGACACTTTTTTTCTGAACTAGCCTATTTTATTGTTTATGGATTTGTGAATCCTGCTAAAACCCATAATTCCTGCTAGCGCCAACATCACCAAACAAACAATTTAATGGATTAGCAAGTTCACAAAAATATGTGATCCAGTTTGAACTTAATTTTATTTTATTGATGGATTTGTACATTATATCTGTAGAGGAATGCGTTGTAACATAGCATCATTTTCATCACTGTGATACTGGCAAACTGAAAGAGGTTCATATTTGATTTGACAGGCTGATTTGGAGTAATCGCCAATTTTATGAAGCTGTAAATGACTCCCTGATAGGCCTGCTGGCATAAGGCTCCATGGTGCACACTGTGGTCCCATACCGGTTTTGTCTCATGACTCAAGCAGTCATATAGATATATTGGTCTGTGAACTAAAGAAACACATTTACATGAATACAGGATGAAAATGTCAAAAGAACTATGTGCACTCTAGATGTGTATGTGCAGTCAGCAGAAACCGAACAAGTCCAGTAGATTTACAGCTAAACAATTTGTCTTTCTATGTCTTTAGCAACCACACACACACACACACACACACACACATAGAAGATTCTCAGCACAACCACAGTCTTGGCCACTGGGGTAGTCGGGGTTAAATGTGTTGTTCAAGGGCACCTCAGCTCCCCAGTTTCCAGTCAGAAGCTCACTTTCCTAATCACAAGAACCCCACCTCACTTACTTATTCACTCATTTAAGATGCAGCCCAGCTGTTATCTCATTTTTCTGCATTAAAATGAAAACTACAATGAAAGAAAAAATCTTGATAAGGGAGCCTGTTTTCTCTCTCCATTTCCTTGTCTTTCAAAGTGACTCAGCATTCCAGCAGGATAATTACATACAGTATGCAAGAGCTAAATGGACTCACTGTACAGCCCATCCTGCAGCGAAAACAATACCCTTCACCTTTTGATCCCCGGGGAGAATGTGAATGAGTGAATGAGATTGTAATTGTATGAATTGACAAATAGTCATTTGGCCCTTAAATCTGTTACCCGGTCATGACTCCATTATCCTAGAAGTGGGCCTGCTTAATTGTTATGGCTGTGGCGTTTTGCATTCCCATTATGTCTGGTTTCTGTGCCGCTTATCTCTTAATTGTGCTTTTGATGTTAATCAGATTGGAAATTTTCTTCCACTGCAGTGCTGGAATGGACTTCCATTGACTGGCGCTCCTTCATTTGTCGCCTAGCCAGTATCAATGAAACTTCAAAACGGTATCTTTCATACAATCTCGCTGGGAGTGATCTGGTTATGCATTTAAATGGAGAACACTGCAAACAAATCCAGAGACAATACTCTGAGTGCAGTTTGCAGCTGAGGAGCTTAACTGTACTGTATATGCAAATTGGATCAACTCTAGGTTATATAAATTGTTGCTCTGTTGCAATCTGAACACCAACTCTGTAATCTAAAGAAGATATTCTCAGAATAATCTCAAAGTTGAAACATTGGATCAAGTGATCTTCCTCAATGATATCGTTCTGCTATGTGCATAACTCTCTTTTTTCCTGCTCATGAAGATCTAGCATGCATTTTGTAACTTCCCCCATCTGTTATTCATAATCTCCTTCAGCACACCCCTAATATTTCAATATACCTCATTATATTGTTTTGATTGTTATTAATTTATGCCCAGAGGCTCTTCTTACCAATTTCTTCCCCCTGCATGGAGGTGCATGTAATATGTATTTATGAACTTTAAAAAAAATTACCATCACTACTACAGCTACTACAACTCTTGTTATACCACTAATAATATTACTAGCAATAACAACATAGATCAGCATGTTGATTTAAAAATAAATAAATAAATAAAAATGAATAGACTGGCAGGTGTGTCTGCAGGCAGGATGAGGCTTGATGCAGCAAAATGAGAGGAAAAAAAAAACATTCCTAAGCTGCAATTCCAAGATGACATCTTTTAATTTAGTGTAACAGTTTGCTGTCATGGCAGCCTTTTACCAAACAAATGCTTCATGCAATGACAAATGGCAGAGGATCATCAATTACTTCCACCTGGATACATGACAGAGGAATATCATATCTCTAAAATGCATGTTGTGACAACCTCTGCTCATGTCAGGCAGAGATAAACAACGATTGATATGTGAGCCATCATATGTAATTTACATGGGCAATGAAATTATAAAGTGTGGATATGGCTGAGTTGCTGGAATGCAGAATCTTGGAAATGTATGCCAACCAAAGAGCTCAGATTAGAAATCAGAAGATGAAGCATGCTTATAGCTATCACCAAAACTAATCAAAACAAATGTAGGAGCAATTTCTGATTTATTATAGGTAATGAGGAATAAGTCTTTCAAATGACCTTAAAATGGCATTCCTGATTTATTCCAAATAATTTATTAATGGTAGAGGTTTGTTCTTTTTTCACTCAAATGTCTCCATAATTCAGCAGTAATTATCATTTCTCAGAGCTCAAGTATTACTGTAATTCAGGTGGTGGTGTAGCCTTAAGGTTAAAGCAGACTTGCTACTGGAGAGGGTTGACAGTTTGAATCTGTGGTCCAGTAGGAGCTGCCCAAAACAAAAGAAGATTGAGGTTGTACTGGACGGCCCCCAGGTGTGTGGAATGTGAGCTGAAAAAGTCAGTTTTGTCCGAGCTACATAAAGGTTAACAAGTGGGCTTGTAGGTGCCTGGGGGCTGAAGAGAATCACTGAACAAGATATTTAGATCAAGTGTTGACTTAGCCCCTGCAAGATAGAAAATCAGTGAATTGCTTCCTGCATGTAGATATACAGTGTACCAGTCTCAGGCTGGGTGATACTTGTTTGAATGCTGCCATGCTGCTGGGTGTACAGGGACATAGGCAGGGTTCTGTGTCACCTAAACTACACATGCCATAACACATGCAAATGCGCAAACACACAAAACAAAATGGTTGAGAAGTCAATGCCATTTTGTGCAGTGTTTCACAAAGTTTTCCCCTCCTTGCTACTTTTGATAATGTAACTTCCTACTATACCATAAGGGTTGTCTACATTTTTCCAGGGAGTAGAACCTAGGAACTTCAATTTGGACCATTTGAAAGCAGATGGGACTCCCGAGGGGCAGATGATTGGAGAGAAAGGCCAGTTCTTATTGGTGTAATATGAAACTTTTTGAAGCTGGACAATTTTGGTAGAGTACAATCTTGAATACATTTGAGGGGACAGGAGCTGATAAAGAGGTAAGCCCTGAGAGAGGTGGTGGCTTAGCTGTAAAGGGGGTTAACCGAAAGGATGAGTGAAATGTGAATGCCGAACACTGTGCTGCTCTCCACCAAATGGGCTGCCATTCTGGGGGGAATTGGGTGATGTCTTTGAATGTGAAACTGAATTAACTGTTGCTAGAATGGTACATAGTTGATATTCCATATAACTTTATTAGTTGATATTTTCAGTAATTATTGTTTTAAGCATATAACATTTTCTATTTCTAACAAAAAAAACAACAACAAAAGTTTTATTTAGATGCTTAGAGAAGTATTTTAAAAAGGAAGTAAGTTTGAAGAAAGTCTTCATTCTTGAATATTCATTACAACGCTGCATTCAAATACATAAAGAAAGTATTTGTTTTCTGCATAACGTATTTGAACTTGAAAGAAAATTATTTTCAACTGAAGTTTAGTTCAAATGCTATTTTCCAGGTAGAGAAATCAAAGCACGGGAAAACAGACATCTTCTCGATGCCTCTCAGGGCCCCTCGGGCAGATGGTACACTTACAAAAATAGATCATTTCTTGCTCAGCGTAGTACAGTTTGTTTAGTGAGGGAGAAGAAAATGTCTCATAGAACTTCTAAGTCAGATGAAATCGTAAAATGCAAATACTTATGTGAGCAGTTCCTTTGAGGGAACTCATTAATGTAAATTATTAGGTCTAAAGAGGTTATCATTTACAGTAAAAATATATGAAATTCCTTTCCCTTTCCCTTTCAACGTGTGTTCCTGCAAGTTATAATTGGTTCTTAAACCAGTCGAAACCCTCGCACAAAATCAACCAGGTGTGAAATGAAGCAAACAAAAAAGTATTCTGGGCACACAAGTGACTTCAAAGTTTACTCCGTTCATCACAGCTCGATCTTTACATTTTGGCATTTCATGGGGATATTATTGCAGAGAGACATATGTGTACATGTGAGCGCAGTCAGGCAGGTGGTTGTACAACTCATGTAATATCTGTTTGGGACTGTGGTGGGATCGTTGCCCAGCTTTACGACATAAATCAAACAGATGAGTCCACTGCCAAGTTTGGAAGGCATGTAATATATCGGTGCATTACATACACACATGCATAAACCAAAGAATGGGACCAGACTATCCACATTAGTGGTGCAACTGATCGGGTCCCACACCTGTTCACGATCCATGGAAAAATGCATGTGGGAGACATTCTGGAAAGACGCCTGTTGGATTGTGAATAGTTTTTATGGGGAAATGCTTATTATTTGGAATAAATGAGTGTTGTCATCTCAACCATCTTATATGTACTACAACTGACCATTATTTACACAATGCAAAATAGGAGGACTTGCAGTAGGAATAGCAAGTTTGTCATTTTGGGATGCATATAATTTGAGTCAAGTACTGAAGTCTTCAATATTTTATGCAATCAGCGGGTTTGAGAATTTTCAGTTTCAGTTATTTTATTTGCAGCTAAAGTGATGTGCTGTATGTGTGCAAGTGCCTGCGTGTGTTTGTGCTTACCTGTGCAATTGCAAGCATAAGTGTGTGTTTTGTACAGAAAACAGTGTCCATCTCTGCATCTACTGTGCAGAATATAATGTTCATGCAGAATATAATGTGAGTAAATCCTCTTTTATGATCAATAGAAAATAGATTTTGATTTGTCAATTTTCCTGGTGTTCAAAGAGATGATATTCAGGTTTGTTTTTGAATGAAAAGCAAAGAGTCAACCTTGGACTGAAACTCACAGAGTAAAATTAAACGGTGTTCTTATCGCTCGACAAAGTAAAAGATATGCCCCTTTTATTGTCAAATATGAGCCATTATCACATCACTTCACTGGGCTGAAAAATGTAATCATCAAACTTTAGCTTGTCTTGCAGGTGATGGCCTCTCCTTGAAATTCAACAAAAGGCTATTTCTATTGTTCATTTCAATCTAAACCAATTTCACATTTTCCAGCATCAGCACGGTGTTTCATCATATTCCATCTGTGTTGCATTCAACAGTGGAAATGAGCTGTCAAGTCCTTGCCTGTTAAGAAGAAAAGCGCCCACACTACCCCCAGATCCCATTTGGAATCCTCTAGAAAGGCTCAGGTTGCAGTAAAGAGCTTCTCCTTCCCCTCCCTACGTGCTGCCGCTAATGATGGAGACAAGAAGTGTCAGGGCGATCTTCCCACCCTCCCCTGGCAGAATTAGCATTAGCATAATGGGCTTTTTAACACGGCGCCTTACCTGCCACAGGGCCCTGGCGGAAGCTAGCTGTCCAAGGCCATTAGTGGCTAACTGGCACTGAGCCAACTCTCACCTTTCAGTTCAAAACAGAGGGCAGGAGAAGGGGCTGCACACAAAGGAAGAGGCCATCAATTTTTCATGCACAGAGAAAGAAAGAGGGAGTTTACCAATCGGAAAAAAAATAAGATAATGAAAGAAACTGGGCATTATAGCATGAGAAAGGAAATCACACTTTAATCCTGAACATAATGCGCATCAATTTTTCATCAACCTTTAGGCTGCGAATTGCGTCAATCAGTGGCTTTTTAATTATGAAGATTCTCGGGGATTCTCTGACCAATGAGAGCGCCTGTAAGCCAGATGGTGGAGGAGAAAGACCGGAGAGGGAAACATTTCCACACTCTGTCTGAAGGCAGAGGAGAATATATCCTGCACCACTGTAGCATATTATCCAGATGAAATCCATCACCGTTTAGCCTCAACAAAAGAAATTTAAAAATTAATTGTTTTATTGGATGGTATTTCACTGCTTCAGATAATAATGTAATAATGATGTAATAGCCAGGAGAGCAAGTTTGTAATAAAAGAAGAGTACAAAAGTGAGCTAACTGTGAACAAAGCCTCTGCGGACGGTTGGCCCTTGGGCACATCGCGGAGCCTTTCAAAGTACCTGAAAGTTTGCACGGAGAAATGACAAGGTTGATTTTATTCAGCGTTTGCCTTTTGAACTGAACAGTCACAGACGAATTTGTTAATGTCTGGTTAAGCGCCCAACAGGCTGGGCACTGACTGCAACATTTCACCATTCCCTTATAAGATGTCCTCTGCTTTGAGGTAATTATTCTGTCTCACCAAAAGTTCACTGTGTGCTTTAGGAATAGCAAGCTACAACACTTTCCAGGTGCTTAGACTACTTGGGTAACTGGCTACCAACAATAATACTGCTTTTAATTTCTGATTTTATTACCTGCCACATGAGCAAATCTCAGAGCATAAGTCTGTTATAAGTCTGGCCCGTGCTTTATATAGATTATATTATCAGTTATTTTAAAGAACACATTCTCGAAGCTTGATTTTGTTTGAGTGATTAGATCTGATATTTTAACTACTTGAATCAACCTGAGGGTTGATTCAAATAAGGACCAACATGATTTGTTAGCGAGCCATGACCATGATGAGAGCCATGTAGACTCAATCATCACATTTCATGTTTGGTTCTTTATTCAGCTTTTCCTCAAAGAATTCCTTCTCTGACTTCAGCACTGCAGTGGAGGAGCATGCACTGAAACTTAGTCCTCTAGAAACATGCAAAGCAATGGGGCACAAAATTGCCCAAAGGCTTCACTTTGCCAGTATACTGTTGCTGGCTGGTGTGGAGTGTCATTAAACTCATTCTGACAGTAGTCAAAACTTCACCTTTACTTGACCTGTCCTTTCTTCTTCTATTTAGCTAAGCTGCCAGCACCAGCTCTATTTTTTTCTCTTTTTTTCTGTCATGTGTGGACAATGAAAGGTAATATTTATTTTTAGCCCTTTCTTTTAGAGGTGCTGTCCCCGGGAGATAATGAGAGCCTGGTCCTCATTACCACTGGTGCAAGATAGTGAACTGTCACATCTGGGTGAGACAAATGTACAGTAGCCCCTCACTGGCTCTTACAATTACACTCCTGAGCACCGTCACCTTGTTCTCATTAGTCAGTGGGGGTAAGGTTCCAGCTAGACACACACACAAGAAATAACACCAAAAATACTGTCGGTTTTACTCATCAGATATACCTACACGAAGAGGATAGGTGCTATCTTTTTGCCATTTTGGCTAGTGAGTTTGCAGACATCTGTAATCCAGTGTGGAAGAAAGCAAAATGAAACTGAGACTATATGTGTGTTAAACATAGCAATATAAAAGAGGGAGTGAAAGCAAAATGATAAAGGCAATATGATTTCACATTCACATGTAGTGAAAGAGCCCCTGTCCATACATAATCACAATTACAATCAGAAACACTGAATCACACTAAGTTGTAATCAGCCACACAATCATTACACAATTCACAGCAATGATGCTGATGAGAACTAACACACCCTAATTCATTACTGGCAAGTTCAGATGAATACCTCATCAATAATTCATCCCTGTAAACTTTCTTTAGAGGAAATTGGCTTCTCCTTTGAATGCACTGATGTCAGCCTAAAAGGGAAATGATCTTAGCTTTGCCCCTTCTCCAAAATGGCACTGTAATTTATAGTATTAAGGAATGGGCTTTTGTGCTGATGGGTTATTCAAAAAAGGCAGGGAGCCACAGAATACACTTTAATAAGGTAGTTAACAGTACCAGATAGAGGTTTGAATGGATTGATAGGTGGATGAATGGATGGATAGATGAATAGACAGACAGACAGACAGACATACAGATAGATAGATAGATAGATAGATAGATAGATAGATAGATAGATAGATAGATAGATTAAATTGTGGTGTTATGCTATGTATCATATTCTTAGAACTGAATGTTTCTTTATAATGAATCACTAAAACATTTTCAACTTCTATTCAGAAAATGATGATGGGCCATCATCAGTGTGACAAACCTGGTTCCAAATACAAATGCTTAGACCACAAGTGTTTTCATGAACGTCCAAACTCCAAGAAATTCAGTACATCGAATCTATTGTTATTGTCATGGTGAGAAGCAGAATAATAAAGGCAAAATATCAAAGTTTCAGTTCAGTGGTACTGCTGGAACCATACTGTATTATTTATTTATTTTTTTATTTATTTTTTCAACCAATAGTATTGTGAATACAGTGACATCGTCCCTTGGAAAATGAGTCAAGGCAAATATAGATGTGACACTGTTGTGGAAAAAAGAAAAAGAACACCATCTAAAAAAAAAAAAAAAAAAAAAAATCCATAGTTTTTTCTTCCAGACCTATACTCTTCCAGGCAAAGTGATCTTAGGCATCAAATATTGAGCACATTTCTAAAGATGTCACTTGTGGGTTTTTTTGGCCACCATTAGAGCAGCCTAAGCGGCAAAGGTCATAACGCATTGAGAGTCATGCCTGGCCTTATACTGTCACTACAGACTGCCAGTGCAAAAGTTTTTTTTTTTTTTTGAGTAAAAATGTATCTGACCCTGTCTCTTGAATGCAAAAAGGATTACAACCCATGGGATTCAACCTTTGTCTCTTCATCCTCTATCCAGCTGTCAAAAGCTGCTAGGACTGTTATTTATTCCAAGTGAAAGACAGGCCTCCAACTGAGCATCAAGCACTTATGACTTATTAAGCAAGGGGACTATTGATTATTGATAACAGAGCTCTGCACGCTTATGTGACTTTAATGGCTCCCTAATAATGTGCAGATTCTGGTTTAAGATGAGCTCTTGCAAATTTAAAGATTCATTCTGTTATTCTGTGTGACATTTTCTTGGTCACGGATTAACAGTAAAGAAATTCAGAACAGACCCATTGCACAATTACAGCACATAAAAAACAAACCAGATCATAAATTAAAAGAAAGCGTGGTTAAGAATAAATATGCGATGGACAGATGTGGTTGTTAATGAGGTGGTTGGCCTTTCTCTGCTTATTCAGTGTGTTAAGCCTATGTTTGTGCAGGACTGCCTCTCATCTTGCATGCTTTCCCACCTGTCTGTATCCAGTTAACTGGTTGAAGTGACGTGACTTTGTGAGTATGAACTATGTGCTAAGTCTTTGCTAAATATGAATGGCTGATGTGGCTGCACTGGTGGGGATGTCAGCGGTGATATCACTGCACTGTTAGACAGTCCTCTGCCTTGGTGCATGGCAGTTCGCAGAAGTCAAGCAGCCATTATCCTGCTCATTTCTCCATTTGTTGCCCTACATCACTTACACAGAGGAGTGACTGAAACATCATTACTAGACAAGGTAGTGGGTGAGTCACATGGCACTGGGCCACCCACTTTACTGTGCCTTGATGGCCTCTGGGGAACTACAGTAGGTTGTCTTGCTGGAAATACACTTCAGTTGTGTGTAGAGTAAAGGCACTGCAGAGAAGTGCAATGGTATGCATTTGTTAGCATGCATGTACGTCTCTTTATATCATTACTGATGGCATAATAACATAGTATCTGTGTAGATTTTTGAGAGCAGGTGTGTGTACGTGTACATCTACACACTGTGTATGACTATATGTATGTACAAGTGCACAAATTAGTACAAGCACATAGGGAATATGCATGTGATAACTTTCTGTATGCTTCAATCAGTGTATTAGAAGTAAAACCATTTGGGTATAAGTCTGCTAAATAGTATATCTTTACATGCAGTGTGTGTTTCCCTATCAATTTTCTTTGTAACTGCAGCCTTTGAACAAGGGCTAAGTAATATAAATTCTGTTTTTACCAATGTTCTTTTGACAGCAACAGTGTCTTTGAATATAATTCTTGGCCAATGCATGAAATCCAGTATCTTAGCTGAAAACCAATACGGTTGTTTTAGATAACAAAATATTGACACACTTCCAAAGGAATTTCAGAGGGAGAACGATTTCTGGCAAGGGCTTCTGGCAAGAATAGCCCTGTAAAGTCACACCCTCGTTTTCTCAGTGTCTCTTTGTCTTTCATGTCTCTGAGTCGTGAGCTGCACAGGGGTTGCTTCACAGCGTTTTGCAGCCTTGCACTTTTCCCACGAGGAAATAGAGGGATTGACAACTGAAATGTTTATTTCACTCTGATCAATTTGTTTCTCATTAACCTCTCCAGAGTCAGAAAACTTCACTGTGTTGTCGGAAATCAAAGCATTAATGGTGGACTGTTCTGTTAGCATGTACCTATTAGAAAGCTGTACCTTGCACAGAAAAAAACAAAACAAAACAAAAAAAACCCTCACATTTCCTCCAAGGCCCTAATCGCCCCCTCTGTTTGTACATTTGACTGAAAAACTATTTCTCTTTATGAACACCCACTATAAATCTCAACTACTGTACATTGTACATTGACAAAGAGCCCTGAATTTTTATGATTCATGCTGGCTTTAGAGATAGCATGAGTGTGTATATATGTATTACCAAGGGGCTCATTATTGTTCTGTAATAATGACAGAGAATGTATGAGGTGTCAGTTAAATGATTTTTATGTACAATACAGGGAGAAAGAACCATTTGTACTAGGGCCACTTGCCTCCATGGAGTGCATTATAATCACGACACAGACATATTGGAGTGGATTTCGTGCCAACTGTCAACTGCACATTTAAAGCTGCTACACATAGAATATTTACTTTAGCATATCATTCTCATGTCAAATTTAAATACATAGTACAATGGTTGAGATGATCACTGAGAAAACTGCTTTCTTCTGTGTGTTGCTTTCTACCTGTTTATAGTATGCATCTGAGGGTATAATTTCCCATAAATTGGCTTCTGGCACAAGATGTCTTAACAAAAACTGAAAGAGGTCTGCTTCACAGTGTAAAGCTATGATGGGGACCAGTGAAAAAACACCCATCCAAACAGCCGTACCCTCTATAATCATGTACAAAAAGAAGCCTTTGAGGGAGAAGGCAAAGACAGCGAAGAAGAAGAATAACAGAGCCCAGGGGAAGAGCAGAGCGAAACATGGCTGCGTGTTCATTCATCTGGTGCAAGCTCCATGAGCTGAGGGGGTTCAAGCCCTTCACCAGGCTGGATCTCTTTTTGCCAGACAAGGTAGTGACATACAAGTGGTCTGTTGTCTTCGGCCCTGTTCACATTTGGTATTAACATCCATGTTGGGCAATCTGATCACAAGTGGACAGCCGAGACCGATCATTGTTCACCTCCAATGTGTCTCCAGTAACTCAGTTCTGTTCATTCCTCTTCACTTCTACATATATCTATACTATATAAGATAGTGACAGTCACTATCTTCCCAATATTCCCCACCCATCCCCATCGTATTTCTTATCACTGGTTGATTCACAAACCAGCTGTCTCCAACCAGTCAATTACTCAATTACTCACTTGGTGAAAGCCCCGTGACGTCACTGCAAACACAAAAACATTCAAATTTGAATTTCGCACCAACAGTTTCAAATGCTCTTTCCTTCCACAAAACGGTCCTTCATGTTGTCAGGGATGCCTCAGGATGCATTAGTGTTCACACTACAAATGTGTGTGCTGCGTCCCTGACCACCTCCGCAGGTGGTTCGAGACCATGTCCACGCTAATCTGGAGAAATCTGCGTCAGGAAATTCTCCGTTTTCCCCGTTGTCGCCGTCCACACTACAACACCAACCCATGTTTTCAAATTTATCCACTTGGGAGAGCGTTTTCGAAAAGCTCTGTTTTCAGTGGACGAAAACGCCATTTTAGTGTGGACGGAAGGGCAAAACAGAGAAATAAAGATGCGTTTTCAGATTAGTGAGGACATGGCCTGAGTGACTCGATCACAGTTCATCTCTCAGATGTACTGAACCCCGTTCCCACCTGTACTTAGTGCTGTCCGTTTGTGATTGGACCACCCAAGACGGATATCAAAGCCCAGTGTGAACAGGGTGTTTGTGGTAGTGGCACTACCATTAAGGAACTCAGAGGGTTGCCAAATCCACAGCTTTTCAAATTCTACTAGTAGCAACTTTAAGTAATTTAGTACTTTTGCAACTGTAGCAGCAACTTGGCAATGTGCACCTTATTCTTCAGCCTGACTGCCAACCAATAATAGGTACATGTTTGCCAAAATACTTTCTGGGCCTTTCTTACTTTATAAGTACTACACTTTTAAAGGCCAAGCTACTTTGCCAGCACAATTTCTCTGCAACTACGATATTTGCTGAAAAAATGGAGCTTTCTCCATGACCATAAATTTAACGACTGCAGTTATGGAGTTCACATTGATTTTTTAAAGTTTCCAGCACAGTGTCACTGCCAGGCCAGCAAACACAGGCAAACATATTTCAATGTAATGGTAAAGGATCAGAGCTGTGTGGTTACATCGAGTCATCAGTAGTGAACATCAGTTCATAATTATTTTTCATCAGGCTTGATTGGGCATTTAAGGCATTTTGAAGGCAGCATAAAAGCCCATTTACTCAAACCATTAGGCATTAGACTATCATGGCTGATATGCTCAAAGTTGGCTAGAACTGTAATTTAAAACAGACCAGGCAGATCTGCTGGCAGTGTCTGCTGAAACAAAAATAACACACACCCTGTGGCCAGTAAGAACTAAATATTCACTGAAACCAATATATTACGTTACAGCAAGAAAGACACTGAACAGCAAGCCTGAATCCTTTTCATTTCAGACAATGGATTTGGATAGTATAGTTAGAATATGTGTGTGTGCATTTGTGTGTGTTTGTGTGTGTGTGTGTGTGTGTGTGTATGTAAAATCACATTAATTTGGACTGAGATACAAAAGGTTGCAATTTTCTCAGACTCACCACCCACTTTTGCCAATTTTATTGTATTGTTTGTCATACCGTTAACCTATAAGTGTCCAATCAGTATTTGTGTACACGAACAATCTGCTCATCTTTACTATTTCCAGATGCACAGCCTGGTGCAGCTCTTTTGACATTGAGTGGGATATTTGTGGCCTTGCAGAAGATTTGTCTGACCTTTCACACGAAAATGAACGGAGTCGTGCCGTCAGGTTTAAACCAGAAGATCTACCTTTATCCCTAGAAAATCCTCCTTAGTACTTTACCATTTTCCATTTCACATCATTTGTTTCTGTACATGCTGTAATACTGCAGATTAGTAGCACAGTTTCCTCTTGCACATGTTTGACTCTGGGAAGCAACATTAAATGCTCACATACAGTGAAAATGTCGGAGATCATATAGTCGCCAGTTAGTTAGTATATTTTAAAAGTGAAATGTTGTGATATGTGTGCGTAGCCTTGCTCTGTCAGTAATACATAAGACTCATGAGTAAACTACAAACTCCTACAAAATGTAGGCATGCAGGTGGATAGGTAAACAGGCAGGCAGACAGACACACACACACACACACACACACACACACGACAGATCTTTACCTCAAGAGAACCGACAGAATCCTGACAACAATTAGCTCCTTGTGTTTCCTTTGCCCTTCCTTCATGAATCCAATTTGTCTGACAGCATGAAGTGAGCTGTGATTTGTAATTAAACAATGGACTGGCATCTCAATGGGTATTTCCATGCCTGACAACAACTTCCACCAGCCTGACTCATCCAAAAAGAGCAGGTGGAAGAATCCCGGGGAGATAATCTGCCATGTTCTTGAGCAAATCACTGGATAGAGGCATAAGACTGATGAGTCAGATATTTGATATTCTCATCGCATTTTATGCATTATACATTTTAGCTGAAGCTTCTCTCTGTCTTACAGTGAGTCAAGTGACCTGAATCCTCAGTGACATGTTGTGACTGTCCCTAATCTGGTTCAGGGGTTTGGCCAACCACTGGGGGTGTATTAAGTATGGTTACCCACAGTAATGAGATCATTCAGCCCTCTTAATCTACCCCACAATGCAAAGCACCTAACACATTTTTTAACACACACTTTTACTAATTGTTAAAATTAGCTCTAACATTATCCACTTCACAAATTTGGCCCGATGGTGGCGCTGAAGTAAAGATTATGAAGTCACTACAATCTGTGGGGTTCTTTCTCTAGGGGTGTGGATGTAATATAGATACCATGAATTCATGGGAAATGCACAGCTAAATCTGGGCTATTGAAATGGGCTATTATTAAACTACCAACATGGCTGTTTCTTGAAATGATAATTAACAAAAAAGGTAATTAATGAAGTAATAGACAATTGCCTGGAAATTAGGCTGTTAATGGATAATTCTGGTCATTTTCAACTTGGGCATTATTTTCTTAGCTTTCCCCACCATGATGATTGATTGTGTTTAAACATCAGTTGAATCACTGCAGAGCGTTAACATATCTCCAGTTTGCAGTTTCCAGACCTCTGCCTTCCTCTATGACCTTAAGATTTGTATCCAAAAAGGGACGGTGTAGGAGAAAGTGGCATGAACCTGAGACCATGGAGGGAGACTGGATTTGATTTGAAACTCTTTGGCAAAGGATTAAAAAACAGGGATTTGCTGAACGCCAGCCCAGTGGATCAGGTGCTAAAAGATCCTTCCATCATTTGATTATTTGTCAGCATCCCACAGTACCATGTGCATCCAGCTCTTCCTACACCTGTTCTCCCTTGTCTGCTTTCACTGTGGGACAGGGCTGAAAATAGCAGCGACATCAAACTGACACCGCCACGTTAAGTTCCTGGATTAACATTTTCCTGAAAATGTCCTTAGTTTTAATTTTGGTGGCACAACCTCTCTCTCCCAGTTTTAACTAAGATGTACAATATAGTAAGATCTAAATCTCGACCAGTGGATTCTTTCAACACATGCACAGTAGCACAATACAACTCAGATCATGCTTTAAAATGCTTCTCCATACACTGAGACAAAATGTACACAAGTGATAATTAGTCATGATTAATTAGAATTAGTCATGAACAGGGTAAATATACCAAGTGACATAATAAGACCACTGACATGTTTTAAATTTGCAGTTGGGATATTCTGCTTGTGTTTTGAAAACATCTGCTTTCTAGTTTTAGATAGAAAGACAGACACACAGACAGACAGACAGACAGACAGACAATTTGGAGGGGCAATAAGAGTTAAGTGAGACAAGTCTTTCTAAGAACTGGCCTCCTTAGAAAGACTCCACCATGCAAATGAATCTGTTCATCTTCTTTGGTAGCTCATATTAGCATGACTGCCATTTGATGACTAATGTATCACATCTGGAACATCCTGATATGGTTTTCTGCATTATAGTTTTCAAGTTTTTTCTTTAATTTGACAGAGTGTAACAAAGAGGTCAATAGCTTTCTAAAGCAAGCCTACTGTGGATAATCCAAACCCTATAGTGCCAATTACTATTCATGAGGCTGCAGTATTTTTTTTCATTATCTCAAGGATTGCCCCGAAACACTGAGCGAGAAATGTTGGGTTAATACTATAAAACTTTCAACCCAGTTTTCTGCCTTGTACAACAATAAGCCTGTTGGTAGACACAGGTTAAATTTATTCATGCAGGGATTTCGAGGAGAGCGCAGCTTTGTCATTTTTCATTAACCTCTCCAAAAGAATCTCCTGCTACTCAGGAGACCTGCAAAACGCAATGTCATGTGTCATATGGAATGCTGTTGAAATAGAGCATTGTATTATTCATGTCATGAGCGTTTGAGTATTATCCGGAGCAACTCTGATTATTACATATTCATTTAAACAGCGAGAAATGTTATTCGAAGGGACTTGGATTAATATGCACATGAAATTTCTCTGAGCAGTGTGCATTGTCGACTGGAGAATCTCATTCTCTTCTTTTTCTGGGACTTGATAGAAAACAAAGAAGCTCTATTCACAAACAGACTAAACATGATTGGTGATACAAACAGTACAATTCATAGAGTAAGGGAGTTGGATACAATATTTTGTATCAAGATATAGTCAAAATGACATGCAGGCTGTGACCCAAAAACAGCTACAAAGCTTCATAAACATTTCAACACTTTCTTGATCAAAAGCTACTCTGTTTTCAGAAATGATGTAGGGGAGACCAGGGCTTGTTGTCACACTTTTCACACTCTTTTAAATATCTTGGGATCAATACATCATATTGTTAAAAACTGCATACCAAATGAAAGAGCACAGACTCAGGCATATATTGTGTATTCATGTCATTTTCATATCATTCAGTACAGACTTATAAGCATTTAAATAGTGAGTGTGCACATGTGACACATTGCCCCAACAGCGGGTAAGATGTCACACTGGATTTTGCAACAAATAAAACAAGAACCAGTTTATTGTTGTGTTAATATTTTTTTAATTCAAATTCAAAATTAAATTCAGCTACAGAAACTTTGATTAACCATTGAACTTGAACAAATTCTGGAACATGGACATTAAATCAGTCCCAACTACAACTGGAAAATTATTTCAAACAAACAAGGTATCAAACCTTAATAAACTCTTAATGAGCCCACTGTGCGTTTCATGCATTGGATTCAAGTCTCTCTTGGACCTGCTGTTTGCTAATGGCTCCACACAAACAAGGCACAGGCACTCATCTTCATCTGATGAAGAGGCATCTGAAGTTTTCCTATAATTTTCTTCCTTTTCTTTGGTATGGTAGGTTGGATCCCCTGCATTCTTCTTGTGTCTGCCTTTCAGCCTTAAGTGCCTCCTTCATCCTCCTTTACTTTTTAAAATCTTCAAACTTAAAGTCAACCACAGAAAAAAAGATTGATTAATCATTTAACATGAATCAATCCTGGAATGTAGCCATTAAATTAGTCCCAAATACAACTGGAAAATAATTTTAAACAAGTTGTCACATGTGACAACTTACCCCAAAATCATTTGCCCCAAACTGCTATGTTTGCTAATGTTAGCTATAGCTTAAAGTTAGCTTAAAGCAGGACATTAGCAAAAGTATAATAATACACTTTATTCTCTCCTCTACCAAGTGCAAATGTGTAATTGTTAAGATTTTTAACTACCAGAAAATTATTACAAAAAATATCAAGTTGATTTTTTACTTTAGTGTGTGAAAAATGGTAAATTGGTGCTCACCTTAGTTTACAGTGTCCTCTGCTTTTCCCAGACAGGACATGACATCAGACATCAGGCACAAAACTAGTATTCATTGAATTTAGCCAAAACTCTCATTTGCCTCACTTGCTTTGTCCCTGACAGCTTTTAAACTGTCTGAAAACAGGCAAAAAAAAAGTGTGAGTCAAGTGCAAAGAGCAGCATTGACTAAAAGGAGTGTTATACACCAAATGGCTGAACACTTTGCACTCGCCTTTCCAAAAGCCCATCTTGACAGCTGTAAATAAGTGTCTTGCCATTTTGTTCAAATATTTATCCATGTTCCTGGCCTCTGCTTTGAAACAGAAGACTCCTACACGCACATTCCCACACACCTTTTTGCTGAGTTTGCTGTCATGGATTGTTATATGGGAGCTTCTGTCCTTTTTATAGACACACTTAAGTGAATGTGGTAGAGCCTGAAGGAACGACACAGCAAATGGCACTAGACTAAACTAAGCCCGTTCTGTTCCTGAAGTCTGTCTGGAGATTGAACAGCAGAAGCGAGAGTTGTATTCAATAAGGTCATTACAGACAACATGCATTACACATTCAACAATAATTCCTGAGAATGTATTCTTATTCTGGCAATATCCTGATTATGGATATTATATGGATATGTGATGCATATGATGTGAGGTACTGTGCGAGGTACAGCCAGTTACTGTCAGCAGCACCAAAGGACCCATAACCCTATAAAAGAGCATTTTAAAGGTACAACAGGTTTAATACAATGCGTACTATCACATGTTCACCGGTATACTGTACATGCATGATAAAAAATGAGACAGTAAGATAAACTGAATGACTAGCCATTCTTTATGGGTTAGGGATAGCATTTGGAGGCTAAAAGGGTTTTCTTTACTGCACTTACAGTGGTCATGGAACTAGGCACAAGGCCTTATAGGATCAGGAACAGGTCCAACAAAATTATCAATGCTTGTGTGTTGTCTGAAAATGTGGTCTGAAAATTTCCATAGAGCTGCAAAGCGGCAAAATAGTCTGAACTGCAACAGCTGCAAACTTATGTCAAAGGTTATTCCACTTATTTCCCAGCTAAGCCTTCTTTTCCGAAAAAAATGATTTTGTTAACATTTTGAATTTACTTTGCTGTAGAGCATTATGGGCCTCCAGTTTGCCAGGAACGCTGCTCTGCAATATATGCTCAGGGGCCACAGCAAACTCAAATTTTTGTGAGTTACTTTTTCCTTGAGTATTTCACAACCAAAGCACTCTTGCTGTGATTTTGAAAGTACTCACTTTTCCACTTTTGTGTGTCACAAATTGGAAGGTTTAAATTGGAAGCCACTGCATGGCACCCAGCTACAAGCCGAGACACCTTCGGGTCCTTATTGATTTCTCAGCCGCTGTACCTTGAGGTTCCTGGAGAGAGTCGGGGAAGGGGGTGGTGTGGCCAGGCTGTTTCATCACCCAAACAACAGTCTGGAGGATATTAATGACCCAATACTTGTCTGATGTGTTTCAGCTCAAAGGTGAAAAATGACCACAAACATCTGTCACTGCACCGCATCCTGCACTATGCATTAATCATAACCCCTCCCAAGGTCCTGGTTATACATGGATGTCTCACAAAGAGATATAGAGAACTGACAATGACAGCACATTGTGGTGGCTCAGTGGACTGCGGCATGTGTCGTGTTGCAGGTGGCGCTGCAGATGTGACAGGCCTCTGGCCTTTGTTGCGTACGTTAACTTTCTGTTACATCTTTCCTGCTGCTCTCCTTTGTGTGTTGTCAGATGAATCACAAAAGCGGAAATCAAAATGACCAACTTACTGACTTTGAGGCGGTCAGAAGTGACTGGTGTTAACAGCGTTAGATAAAAGCAACTTTGTTGTGTTCGGACATGGCTGTGTCAGGTGTTGGATTAGCCACCTTTCCTAAGCCCTTTGGACAAAAGCGTGTTTATTCCTGTTGTAATGCTGTTATCTTTGTTCCTCTAATCTGGACACCTAACAGACATGCAAGTAAGCACTTCTGACAAAGGCTGAGCCCAAATTGAATTTTTCTTACCCTATCCTTTTCAATTTATAATTCCCTCCCTTGCCCGACAAGCAAACTCAATTTCTGACCCTTTAGACAAAAGGCTCAGATAAAGCAATTAGTGTGTGATTCTGTGTGGGCTGCAGGTTTGACAGGTCTGGCAGGACTGTGGAGGTGAAGCACTAAAAGCGGCGTGAACCAGGGGTGACATCGGTCACTGGCAGACAAATTCAGCTCTGCAGAAATAAACTCTGAATCATGGTAACAAAGAGATTTGGTTTCTGGAAAGAGCTCAATAGAAAGGTGAACATGAGTGTAAAACGGAGTCTAGACAACCCTTCCGATATGTCTTGCCTGAATCTCTTTGATCAATGCAATTTCCTCCTTGGGCTCAGGTCTTCCAACTTTTTCAGCCTGACAGGGCATCCTTTCATGTTAGCAGCAGAGGTTCAGATGAGAGTCCATCTTTTAGTGCTAAAAGGAGGACTCATAGATAAGGTCAATACCTTGAGAT
>OMKZ01053520.1:33651-45759 GCA_900302535.1 Neoniphon sammara
CAATACCTTGAGATGAAACAAACAGAGCAGATCAGTGTGTGTGTGTGTGTGTGTGTGTGTGTGTGTGTGTGTGTGTTTGAGAGTGCTTTCAAGTAAGTTGCTTGTGCACAATAAAAGATACCTAAACTTAAAACATAGACAGAGCAGATCCGCCCCTATCCTCATCGAGTATGAATTACAGGTGGCTGGATACAGTTTTGAGTGTTCTTTGCAAGAAATAGATGCCAATAGAACTTTCTGGGTGTCCATGTCATCATTTTTGAAAAGAGCTGCTTGTTGTTGAGTTTTTCACATGTAAATTTTTAATGGTCTGAGCTCCACAGAGGAATACCCATCCAGCCCCATCATACTGGGGTGCCAGAACACAGGCAAGATTGCAACAAGTCACACAGAAAATTTCTGGATGGGTGGGTTGTATGTGGGGAAAAAATAATTCTCTGCCACTCCTTTACTGGCGACAGCTTGTTGTTTCTTGACAGAAAGATGCATGAGCAAAACAGGTGTTTATATAGCACAAGCCATATGATAATTAGGGAAGCTGTAGTTAGCTGCTAATTTGGCCATGCCCACAAGTGCCACATTTTTTCAAAACCCAGGATACTTAATGCTTCTCTCAGCAGTGATTGTCTTACAGGCTCCACAATGCTGACAATTTTACATAAAGGGGTCCTTTGTTCAGTTATATCATGAAACTGAGAAATGCATCCGAATGAGTTGACATCGAGACATCGAGTATCATTGAACATGTTGGCAGAACTTACTAAGCTTGTACATGTTACAGAGACCTGACATACAGTTTGAAGGGACAGTGCAAGTCATACTATGGATAGTTAACTATGCATCATTCTGTGAAATCAATATCTCTACATCACGATTGTATTATTTCTTTACAGAGTCAAAGCAATTTCTTATATTTAATTTAATACTTACCACTGTTTAGATCTGGCACACATTTTGGCATAAGCCTCTGTTTTGGGGTTCAGGAAGATTTTGTAAAGTGTTTTAAGTGGGTAAGTGTCAGAAATTCATTCTCACCATTTCAGGCATTATGCTGGTTTTCAGTGTCACCCTCCTTTCTGGATAACTTTTTATGACCAAATAACTACCTTTCTGTCGAGCTAGAAGAGAGTAGGGTACAGGCTCTGTGCCCTGTGGCCAGTTTTTAAAGTCACCCTGACCATATCTAGCAGAAGAATTCAATTTATGCATTTCAGGAGAAAATTGAAAACCGTAAAGGAGGATTTAGAGTAATACATGGCACCCAGATTTCCTTGAGAAAAATAATAATCTCGGTGTCTGGTTGGTGTGATATGGATGCGACAAAATTGATGAGATGCTTAGACATTATCTGGATGATAGCGTAGTGTATTATATGTTTTTTTTTACCTCTTATCATCATAATTGCCTTAAGGAAATAGTATTCTCTGTCCTTTTCACTCTCAACAATTCTGTGGTTTCAGGGTATTTCAATATGTTTCACATATGAGGTGCTTTCAGTGTTGAACAAGTCTCACTGACATATGGTAAAAAGCTACTAATGTAATGTAATAGACATTGTGACTGAAGTGTTGGATTGTAACTGTGGCCCTGTACACTGTGCCATAATGTTCTTCTTTGATAAACGTGTTTAATTCTGAGTGGGTGGAAACTAAGGTTTCACTAACATTAAGTCATGCTTTGTACATGTAAATAGTTGCATCCTTAATCACTCAAATAGTCATCACATGACTGTAACAAAATGTAACAACAACAATGTAACAAAACCCATTTTTTCAGGATGACTGACTTTGTATTTGAAGCAATATTAGATTTGGCAGAATGAAATCACTACGTACCCTGGCAACATCGCTCTCAGTTTAACTGCCCACTGAGGCCTGGGGTTGAGTCAGTGCCTAGTAAAAAGGAAAACATCCATGCAGACAGTGGCAGTGGTGCCACACAGTGAAAATCCTGCTGGCTCTGCACTATCTGCTCTGGCACAGATGAGAGTCGAAAGGAAGGGCAGAGGGCCATGCTGCTTTGCCTGCCACAGATTCAGGCCTCTAACAGAGCGATATCATGAATGAACAGTAGCCACTGTGCAGTGACCCATTTGCACAGATCCAAAGGCCACTTCCAATAACTCATTTACCTGACAATATTTATTTTGTGTATGCATGATCGAAATGAGGTGATTGTTTGACTGATGTTTTTGATAGTCCCAAGAGCCGTGCCTTTTACAGATAAGTTATTCCTACTGTACAACAAGCTTGTGCTGCTCAGTGACCCAGCAGCCTATACTGGTCCCCAGAGATGCAAGCTAATGCTGCATCACTATACCTACTTAGCAGGAAGCTGGGGAGAGCACGATAGCCAAATCCCTGTGGCATGCCCAGGCTTTGGCCGACATTTACTGCTCACTGCTGTTTTAGTTGAAACACTCTAGGCCTTTAGTCAAGGATCTTCTGTAAGACTCAAAGGGTCTGGCCTCACCTCTCGGATGCACCGGTCTATGCATAGACTGCATACATATAAACAAGCACACATCAACACACATGCATGCATACATAAAAATACTACACTACAGCAACCTGTGTTGGGAACCAAGTGTAGGGCTGACTCCAGGCTGCTACACATCTAGACTCATTCTGTCTGCTGCCTGCATGAGTCTATACATCGCTGAATATGTCTGTGTGGATCATGCTTAGCATGCCTGTGTGTGTGTGTGTGTGTGTGTGGCAGTTTTTCCTCTTTCAGCTATCTGTCTGCTGCAGTCTTCCTGCGTGGCAGTGGCCACTGTGGTGGTTTAATTCCAATCTCATTGCCTCATCATGTCTCTCTTTGTCTCATCTGCTTTCTTATCCTTTTGCATACTGAATCACTCTAATGGGAGTTTCTTTTTGACTGGTTCTGCACAAGAATTATTCAAAAAAATTCACATTAAGGTTTTCTCAGGATTTTTTCCTTGTCTTTAATGAGGGCACAAGGCTGGTGGTGCCGAAGAGTGTTTAGGTTAGGTAGGCCTGTTATTCCTTTGGAACATGCTATTTTGCATCTTGTGTTTTGTTTTTGATTGTATTTTGCTGCGTGCGCTGTTGCATCATTTTGACTATGATGAAGTGTCATATAAATTAACTTGAACTCAGTTTGCTGAATGAAAGAAAATTGTACTGTGTATTTTTAAACTCAAACCAACATAGACTACCATCGAAACTGTCATGAAAACATTATCATTTAAATTTTTTGCACGCTGATTCCAGATGGTGAAATTGTCTGAGCCATCCTCAATCATTTGACAGATTGGAAAACTTCCTCCCAGGTTCGCACTTCAGCTCCAGTGCTCCCTCAGTAACACTCTGTGACGCATGCCAAGTCCATGTACCTTTGCATTGAAGGCTGGCGTTGAGGCACGGTATGGCTGCCAAGCTCTTTACACTGGGACTCAAAATGATGTTTTTTTTTTTGTTTGTTTTTTTTTTAATGTTTTTTTTTTGCATTGCACATTTCTAGTCAGTGTTCCCATTTAGCCCCTCACATTGGTCAAGTTACCTCAAGTATGGTTCAAGGCTTGCTGCAGAGCACAGGTAAGCATTGTGGCCTTCCGGTAAAGTTAGGTTGAGCTCACTTTTAGATCTGCTTGATTTTATTTTTGGACATTTTAGCTCTTTTCAGTAGCAATCATATTGTCTTAGGAAATAATGCATTAGCTTTACATATCAGCAAACAATGTGCACAACTAAGATTTGTTTAAATCTCTTTCCCACTGCTGGAAACTCAGGTCAGGGGAAAAGATGGTGTCATTTTCCCCACTTTCTGCAGCCAATCAGACCACCTTCTTCCCCTCAATTGTTGACATTTTTACAATATTGGCTGCTTTTTTTATTGTTGATGCAGTGGTTTGTGTGGGGTCAGCAATTTTCTTCTATTGCTGGCTACATGGTGCCAACATATTCTACCGCTTCAGGCTGTATGCTTTGTTGTTTTCTGATTAAAAACTGCTCCATTCTTTTCACCCAGAATGCACTGGAAAGAATTCCCTAGTGATAGGCACCAATAAAACACATGGTGGCCTAAAATAGACTGTGGTCACATGCAAAAAAATAAAAAATACCTATTAAGGTTGGTTTTTGCCTCATTATTCATTTCATGTGAATTTCATGAACTTTTAAGGGCTTGTTTAATTGGAGCTCCCACTTGACCTTCATATGAAGTGTGAAAATCGGTCTTGCATCAGTACAACATTAGATGCGCATGCATAATTTTTAAACTATCATCACCACAAACAGGATGTGACTGTATTCCCTCGGTTTTTACAAGGAGTACAATACCATTCCACTCATTTACACTCATCTGTCAAATCTGTCATTAGTCACAATCAATGCTCTACAGCCAATCAAAGATGGAGAGCGGTGTGTACAGATTAGTTCACTGGAAAGCTCATGAGAGTGTATAGAAGTCATTTGACAGAGACGTCTTTATGAGGAGCAGTTGGTCGTTATTCCACCAGGCTGGGAAATTAATCAGTATGCTTTCTGACATTTCCAAGGTTCAAAGGGGAACTTCCTTTGTGTATGTGTGTGTGTGTGTGTGTGAGAGAGAGAGAGAGAGAGAGAGAGAGAGAGAGAGGATAGATAAACTTAATCAGTCAGTCTGTATTCATTCTAAATGAGCCGGATCTGAGCCCGCAGTTAGATGTAGACCTTGATGATCAGACTCTGGTGAGCAAAAGTCATCTCTTTGTGTTTTTTGCCACGGGAAGACTACAGAATACTGAATTCCTGTGTCATTTTCAACACATCTCTGTATCTAGTTTATGATGCATGGTGCAAAGCATTGACAGCAGTGTGGTAGGTGTGTTAAGGGGCTGGCGGCATTATAACCAGAGCCAGAGATGTGAACGAGGAGTGGACTGGATATAATGTCTGAAACAGAAGTGCATTTTATAAGATCCTGCTCTGCTCTCCTCTACCCAGAATGCCCTGCTTCTCCATGCCACATGTAATTTATTGTACGCTGTCATTAAGACTCAAGATAAACAACAGACTTCAATTCAAAATGGCATTTTCAAAATATTTTACCAGTCTCAGACCGCTCAAATGCACAATAAAAATAAACGTATTATGAGACATACCAGAGTGGAAAGAGGGAGCCATGTTATCTTAGTAACTGTAGACTATTCTTTGTTGTTGTCTCTGCAGTCACAAGTGTGCAGCCTGCTCAGTTTAGGTCATTCCTGCTTAGTTTGGCAACAGCCTTTTGTTATCTTCTTATGGTCAGTATAAAGAAACACACATTTAGGCCCATCCTCTGTGTCTCATCATTACAAGTTTTTGCACACATCCACAAGGAAGGCTTTGAATTGATACACCCATGTATGATTTGTCGCCTATATATCACTAACTAAACAATAGGGCTGTGTATTGGCAAGAATCTGGTGATACGATACTCATCACAATACAGGGGCTACAAATCAATATGTTGTGATATATTATGATACTGTAAGCAAGGCAATATATTGCGACATATATGGCAGTATATTTTATTGAATTGTAGGAAAACTGTATAAAAAACACCACCATATACATAAAATCTGAGTAAAAAAAAAAGTTAACTTTTTTTATGCAATCAGAACAATGGGATCTGCATTTACACAATTACATATATACATACAGTATATATGCTTAGATCCTGCTTTAAAGCTTCACATTCTGTTGTAGTATGCATGCAAGTTTTTAGTTTCTCAAGTAGTTAATAAAAGAAAATGCAGCCATGAACCACTGCCATGAATCCTTTCATGTAAACTACTAATTAAAATTGACACAGCGTTCTTGAGAATCGATGCACTATCGCAAAATATAGTATTGCAATACTCTAGTGTATCAATATTTTTTTTTTACACCTCTACTAAACAAATGTCATTATCAAAAATATTCTATTATTACTATTTGGTTCAAGTATATTGATGCTGAAACACAATTAATCCAAGCCGGAGCAGAGTGGGGCCCTGGAGAAGTGGAGTGGAGTGAAATATTGAACAGAGTTTCAGCTCACTCCACTCTGCTCACATGCTCTGATCATGGCCAGTCAAATCACTTCTCTCTCCCTTTAAAAGCAGTGTGCTCTGTGTAATGGTGCTCTGACCATTCTGTGATGGAAAGAACAGCCTGCACTGGATCTACCAGAGCAGTCTCCCACAAGAGGAAACTGATATCCTTGTATTGGAGGAGCAAAATCTCTACAAGTGAACACACAGCACTTCAGCTTGGGAGGAGAGATGTCGGTTGTTGGCAAACTGCAAGGACAGTTTGATGACACCATGGGGGCGTCCACTAGTCAGTCCCTGACGTCTACAGCAAACATGGCCACCCCCACATTCCCTACTCCGTGCGTCATGGCAGATACTGACAGTTCTATATTGGGTGACAGTCATTCGACCCCTGACATATGTGTAATTAGAATCAGTGAAAAATGTTCCTTTATTTTTCCTACTGGTTTATTTTTCCCACTAATTTATACCAAAGTCAACGTGTTGATATGTATAGGTTCTGAATAGGTTCTGTTCTTTTGCGTCAACCATTGCTTGGTTAACCCACATAAAAAGATCAAAATATGACCTGGACTGAGTAGGTGGGTGATGCCAACTCAAGTTCCAGTAATACTTCACGCTGAAATTACACTGTGCTACAGTACTTGACGGCCACGGACATCCTCCCTGCTGTGCCTCTCCTCTTACTTTGGTGCAGTCAAGTTCATGATGAGTCACCGAAATATCAAACGGGTGCAGGTGAGAAAAAAAAAAAAAAAACTGTGCCAGCCTGATGAAAATGTCACTTTGCCAGTGCAAAGCCCTGCCGTGCGCTGTCACGAAAACAGAGCCCATGTTGTGTTAATGTATCAGTGGAGGCTGGACGGGGACTCAAAATGTTGAGAGGACAAGGCCTGCAGGTCAGGGCATGGTAGGCACGCTGGACGAGAGAGAATGGCCCATAAATGTAAGGACTATCTATCTGGACTATCTCTATCACCGAGCCTCCCCTGGTACAAATGTTGACATTCTTCACATAAAAAATCGTCATTGCCTATCTCGCCTCATAGCAGATGAATGACCAGAGCAAATTCAGGGACACATGGAGTGGATTTTTGACAGCCTCAGAGCCACATCTACAAAGGGCTGTCTTGTAGCGCATGCCAACATTTTAGAGCCATTACTTTACCATTCAGTGCATGCACCAAGGTTGTCAGGCTGTATAATGAGGTTTTAGCGTCCACTGACTCTCCCTTCAAAACTGCTCTATTAGTTATGTAAAACAGGCAGATCCAGGTTATTGACTTTACAGAAAGGCTTGTGTTAGCTTTTGGAAATTGAATTTTTACTTAAATGCTCTTGTGAGAAAGGTCAAGGGAGAGCTTTCCTCTCAGCTTTCTTCTCAGAGCTGCACTCAAATTTATTCACCTTCCTTCTCTTGATCTTCTCATTTGGACCCCTACATGATGCTGCTTGACAAGGGCAAGGTACAGCCTGTCATTGCATAACTTCACTCAACATCAAGGTGAGCCATTTCATAAAATACTTAAAACTGCTCAGTCGTTGAATACTCTGTTATTTGAGTTTCTGTTTGTGTATTGTGCATATATTTCTGACAGGAACAATGACAGGCCTTTAACTTGATCTTAATATTTTTTTGTGCCTAGCTGTATGCCTGGAATTTTAATGCTCCACTCAGCTAGTTGAGGTTTAAATTGTGTGTGCAATAGCTCGCCTCCCCAAACACAGATTCTGCACTGCATAACAACTATGAGGCACGCCAGTCAGTGAAAGGGGACACACAGATTTAGGAATGCGTGGTACGTTGCAAGGTCACTTCAAGTCAAGATGGCCTCATAGCCTCCATAGGCTCAAACTTAAAAGAACATTTCCTGCCGTTCACTGCAGTAAACACATGTTGCCTTTAGTTAGTTCTGTACTATTTTTGCCATCAAACACACAGGAGTGCTGATTCAAAAGTCTCTTTGGTAAGGAGAGGCCTGCCGGAGGCTTACAAATCCTCAGAATTGAGATTAAAGATTGGAAGAGTGCAGCATTGGATATCACTGTTTGGCTGGCGTTTCTTTAGGTGACTTTACCAATGGGGAGAATATGAGTGAGGCTGGCTCTATCTCAAGGAAACAGCAGGATGCAGTATACTGGTATATGTAGGATAAGAAAACTTTGAAATGTGAGAAGGGGAGGTCTTGTTATTGTTGAATAGGATGATGCAGAGTTACTCGAGTTGCAGTTCAGCTGAATGAGGCGAGAGTTCACAGAGTCATCACGAGGCTTGATGTTGGCAAAGAAGCGCTGGGTAAACTTTCATGGGATGCATTTTATATCTGCTGACGAAGCAGGTGGATTCCAGTTCACAAACAGCGAGCGAGCACAGTCCACCCATATCTCAGAAAAAGGCAACATTAGTCAAAGATAAGAGAGAAGCAGTGAGCCCACCCAGAGAAGAGCAGTATGGGTAAAACGAGGTATTACCAAGTATAGTGCAGAGTCACTGTTAGAGTCAATAGTGTTACAATAGTGTACTGTTAGCATCAACAAAGTTTTTGGGAGGCTCCTTGGCTTCTGAATTAACATCCAGAATCATTAAAAACTCTTTGTCATTAAAAAAAGGCAGATTATAAAGCCTTTATTTGAATGGCTCAATGTTTATGAGATTACCTATGCAAATCAATTTTGTCAGGATTGTGATGGAACTGTTTTTTCCTTTTCTTTTCTTTTCTTTTTTGAAAATGTTACTTTATTCTCTACATACCATGGATCTTCTGAAAAGTCTGGTTCTTTAACAAAATGTATGTAGGAGATATATCGATGGAAGGACTCATCTTCTGCAGAAATGGAAGAAATTGGAATCTCTGGGAGTTAAATATAGTTTGGATTTAAGAGGATAACTGTGAACAAATGACCGAATTGCGGAAATCAGACATGGATCGGATCCATGTACACAATAATTATCATTTAATTTCACTCTATTGTTTCTCTTATGCAAGTGCTGTGTCTCCTTTTTATAGACCAGTCCTATAACACTGTTTTGTATGTATGCTTCTTGAGAAAAATTGAATAAAACTAGAAAAGGCTAAAAAAAAAAAAAAAAAATCAGTAATTCAGGAGACTGAGACTTAGAGCTGGATGAGTGGACTAATACAAAATTGGAGCATTGTGAAAATAATTCATGTGAAGTGGAAATTGTGTCTGCTATAGGGAATGGTTAATAACTTCACGGCCATTATAGCAGGCCCCCATGCTGCTGTTTTGAATTCACACTGTACATTGTGCCCACTGCTGATGCAGCCACAATTGCAAAATGCTGTCTGTCAGCTGAAAGATTGAGTGTAGTTCTAATAAATCTTTTGTGCCTAATCATCATGGGCCCGTGTGTTTATCTTCAGTTGGCCTTGTAACAGTATGGATTGTTTGTCAGTGTGTATGATATGTAATTGTACCATAGGGCCTAATGCCTTTATAAATCTTATATTCATGGTAATTGTTGTTGGTACTTCATGAGACTGTGTGCATTCGCTCTGCTAAACCATTGGATGGTGTTTGTTAATTCCCATTATGCGTCGTCTTGAAGGCCTGATTGATTGAGCAGCCTTTCTGCAAAAAGCTAACCAATTAGCCCAGTGCTTGTAGCTGATGAGAATGAAATGCATATTGTCATGGTGTCCTTCAGTGTTGCAAAAGGAAGCTAATCAATTATAATGCTTTCTAGAGCCTTTTGATGTGAGTGAGGGCTCACACAGCTGAAATACTGGCAGAATAAAATTGCTTGATTTCTGTGGCGTTAAGTAGGCCTTGGGCATTTCATAGACATCAGTACCTTAACAATTTCAGTCAAGCACACTCTTGAGATGTATCTCAAGCTAAATATTGAGCTATCATAACAGCAGTTACTTTGCCAATTACATTGCTTACTGCCATATATTCTTCTTTCTATGGAGCAGTGATCTTACATAAGCAAACTTGTTCCCATTTTGCTTTGCTTTCAGTGACCAGTTCTACCTGTTTAACTAATTATTCCATTAATACAACCTTTAACATAATCGTTTTACCTTTAACTATTGTTAAACCGTGTAGGGTTACTTTTATCAGCTTGTTATAAATCGGGGAAAGCAGTCTTTATACAAATTTTAGATGGGGAAGATGGGGATCCATACTTCCAAATGATAATATGCTTTGAAAAGTTTTGGGGTGCTATGAGGAAACAATATTAAAAGAGGCAATATATTGTATATAAATGCATGTGGACTGAGAGCAGCTTTGCAGATGGTGTGGTACACAGAAAGTCATACCTCATAGCTCCCTTACTGCTCTGCACTGCATGCAGGTCAAGAGAATTTAAATGAATACAGTGGGGAACTTTTGAGAAGATTACAAATATACAGTTCTCACTGTTTTACCTGTTGAGCAATAGATTGTGCCCTGGAACAAGTTCCTTGTATTTGCAGAATATGTTCCACTCCAAAATGCAAATGATGAATAAATCATTACTTTGTTTTGTTGTGTGTGGTAGACAGACTATCTGAAAGAGGTTTTAGCTGTACTGTAATTGTCAAAAATATCACCAGAACTTAGACTGTTAAATGACTGGAGGTCATAGCAACAGCTTGATGCTTCAGATTTGACACCTAAATGAAATAAAATAAATGGCAATTCTGCATGCTACCTGTATGAAAAGGATTTTTAGCTCAAAATAAGAAACATGTCACCGTTTCACATTGAAGTCACATTACTACCAGCTGTTGCTTTTTCTGCAGTTTTACTGTTGTTTACATGACTATTACCATGACTATTACCATCTAACTGTGCACTGTGATTCTGCTTGGACCATAAATGATATATATATATATGAGACATGGAAAAATCAAGCTAACAGTTTAAAAGCTGAATCCTCAAACCACATTTATATTTAATAAGGGTCTGAGCCTGTCCGAAATCTCTCTTGACATTTTTAGAACATGAATGCAAAACTTGTTTAGTAAGCATATCTTCTCCAGCATGAGCCCTGAAAATCAGCATTTTTTTTTATCCATCTCTGCATTTGAGTTCATCCAGTTCTATGACAACAAAGTTATCTTTTTTTACAGTAGACAAGATTCAAAGCACTTAAAAACATTGATTCAACTTATCAAACTGATAGATCATGCAATGACACTTCAGAAAATGAACTGTACAACATACTCAGCAGTGGGTAGCAAGCAAAACAAATTTCATTAGTTTAATAACATTCTCAGTATTATGATCAGTAGTATTATCCATCTGCATATGCTTATAAAAAGGAACCTAGCATCATGCACATTAGTTGGCAGCATGGCAAACAGCATCTAAGTTTGCATATGTTTTCATCTGCATTGCATCATGGCAGATCTATTGATGTCATCTATCAATTGAGACATACACACACACTCAGACTACAGTAAAGGCTTTGGTTCCATGTTCTAGAGTTCCTTCCTTGCTCTTGTGTTGTGAGAGGTCAGGAGTAAAACAGGTGCACCTGTTGCAGATTATTTATTAGTCCAGCTGCAGTTTGTTCTTTCACCAAATAACATATTTTTGATTTTTTTCCCCCTCTGCGTATCTCTGGTTTAAAGCCTTTCAGTTAAATATATGACGAGGCTTGTATGTGTCAAGATCATAAGGGTGTTAAATGATGACAAGTAAAACACACTAATTCTTTGAACCCAATGGCAACAGGAAAAAAAGAAAAATTGATGCAGAAGTGTTTCTGCAGGGGTTTGGGCTGCTTTGATTTCGCCAGTGGCAAGACAGATCTGCGGGGATGGAGTGAGGGAATGTACGCTGTCAAGGCAGAGCAGGTGATGGCCATTAAAAACACAGACACTTCTGCCTGTCAAGTCTCCTTCCGGATGTGTCGATGATGGTGGTGATGGTGATGCAGGGAGCGTGGCAGAGCGGCAGGCATAGGAGTGGACAGCTAAGACAGGTTACCCAGCAATGTATGGATTTTACCTCATTACCCACCAGGGCCTTTTCCCTAATTGGAGTCCCCGACACCACCTGTCCCAATGACATACGCTTCCTTGCTCTGTCTTTTTTTTTTTTTTTTTTTTTTTTTTGTTTTTGGT
>OMKZ01053538.1:0-18616 GCA_900302535.1 Neoniphon sammara
TTTGTCTCCAGTCCGTTCCTGTACTCACCTGTCGATTCTCTGCCATTGCCTGCCTGCCTCGCTGTTGGTCTGCTCACGGCGTTCCACCTTGCCTGCCTGCTCCGCCGCCCGCCTGCCCAGCCTGACTCTGTTTAACCAGTGTTAAGTCAATAAACCTGTTTTTCACGTTCCTCCTGTGTCTGAGTCTGCATTTTGGGTCCGAAAATAACTGAAACGTGTCAGTTGTGGAGGACAGCCCACTTTGTTTTCCTATAAATTTGAAAGTGCCCATTCCAGGGGTCTCTTTTTTCTTGGTACCAGGGGGGCACAGACATCAGCAGTCTTATTGTTTGAAACTGTTATTTACTTGCAATCAACTATCAATAAATTTGATAAAAGACTATTGGCTTCATCATCTGGTTCCACGACACAGGACAATCGGTTCCACGACAGTGTCATGGTTGCCACAAACGCCAGTGCATTCATGTGGCCGAAGCAGGAGCCAACTATGCATGTGTAAAACAAAAGTCACACTGCGCATGTCCGCTAGGCTCCAGAAGAAAGGCGCCATGTTGGCGCCATTGTAAATCCACTCAACACTGTCTGTGGCAAAGTCTGTTTTGGATCACACAAAAGCAACAATAGAGCCACTCGGGAGCTTTTTATGAATGAAATCTCAACGAAACCTTATATCACCACCTACTGGGCTAAATTTAACATCAATATACCTTGGACCAAGGTTTGGTTGTTACCACACAAATATATGATCACTAACTAATTTTAAAATATTACATAAAATTTACCCAGTAAAGCATTTCATGCAGAAATTTAAGAATGACATTGATGTCGGTACAACCCGAAACAGTTAACCACATATTTTGGCATTGTAACTACACAAAAAGGTTATGGAAAGACATAGCATAGCAATATCTCTTATAAGTTGTATATGAACTTTAATCGGCATTTTGAACATGTTATTTTTGGCTTTCATTCTGATATTACAGAAGACCTGGATAAGGTTTTTGTTATTAACCTGGTACTACTTTATGCAAAGTTCCACATCCACAGAACTAAATATGCTGGAGATAAACCCATTTTTTTCTGTTTTCTACAAGAATTATATTTACAGTCCCTCACCCCGCTAGAAAATAAGAAAGCCATAAAAACAAAGAACATTTGTGAAAAGTTTAATATTGGTAGGTAATTAGCTGTTATTATGTTGGTATTATCTTCACAGTTACTATTTATTTATTTATTTGTTTATTTTTCTTTTTCTTTTTTCTTTATCTTTTTCGATTCTCCTTGTTTGTTTGTTAATGTTTATTTACCCTGGCTTTCTGTTCTTTCATGAAATGTATTGTCATAATTTTTTTGTGAATAAAGAGAGAGAGAAAAAAAGAGCAGATTCTATTCAAATGAATGGCGGCCATACTTGCATCCCCCATCTAGTTATTTTATATATCTGTGCCTGTAACTCAGACCAAATTGCTATTGGAATGCATCCGTCCGGGCGACTGGATGACATCCATAGAACTGACAGACGGTTATTTTCATGTCCCCATCCTTCCACGTTACAGGAAATTTCTACGGTTTGCAGTGGGGGATCGGGTCTTCCAGTACTGCCACCTCCCGTTCGGTTACTCTTTGGCTCCACGCACTTTCTCCAAGTGTGTGGACACAGCACTGGAGCCATTCAGATCAAAAGGGGTCAGGATTCTGACTTATCTGGACGACTGGCTGATTCTTGCCGCGTCACGTCAGGAGGTGTACACCCATACAGTGTTAGTGACACAACATGTTACTCAGCTGGGCTTCACCATCAATCCCACCAAGAGTGCGCTTCAGCCGAGCCATCAGATGCCTTATCTCGGCCTGATTCTGGATTCCCAGGCCATGACAGCGCGTCTGTCAGAGGAACGGATAGAAGCACTTTTGAGACTGACTCGACATGTGAGTTCCGCAGTCTCAGTTTCAGCAGGGATAGTTATGTCGCTCCTTGGCATGATGTCGGCAGCCCGTCCGGTGATGCGCCTGGGACTGTTACACATGAGTGTTGGTTTGCATGGCTCCGGCTGCACCCGGGCCGCGACAAACAATGCCTTCTTCACCTCCCCCTTCGGGCACGGGGAGATGTTATCTTCTGGGGTTCGGCCAGCTGACTCCGCGAGGGTGTGGGCAGATCGCCACCTCTGCTCCTTAAGGGCCCGCCACGTTCCAGGATCTCTCAACGTGGGGGCAGACAGGATGTCCAGACCCTTGGCCCTTACCCAATCTGCCCTCAACCTTGTGGCAAGCAGGGGGCATTCGATTTGATGAGGCAAGACACCTTGAGGCCTCTCAGGCATGGTCAGCAGGGTTTTCTGCTGTGTCAACGTAGCACCATTGTCTTGTGTCAGTGGTTTCTCGAATTCTCTGGACACGATTTGCAACGAAGATATGAAACCGTCGTGCTTCATTGTTGATGTAACTGAGTACCACTTGTGAATCTGTCCAATAATATTCCTCATTGATCTTGAGCTCTAGCTCCTCCTTTAACATGTTACTCACAGCTGCTGAGATTACTGCAGCAGTTACCTCCAACCTAGGTATGGTGACTATTTTGGTTGGTGCAACTCTCGCCTTGCCCATAACCAGGGAGCAGTGCACTTGCTCTTTGCTCACCAATCTAATGTAAGAACACTGTCCGTATCCTTGGCTGCTCGCGTCAGAGAAGTGATGGAGTTCAGTTCTCTGGACCTCACCAAAACGGTCCGGTATGAAGCATCTTGGAATTTAAGTCTTCTCAAGGTTCTCCAAATCCTTCATCCAGGCCTCACACCTTAACCTCAAGTCCATGGGTAGTGGCTTGTCCCACCCCGTGCCTCTCTGGCACATCTCTTGGAGCACTCCTATTCCTTCAAGGATGAATGGGGCTAGAAACCCTAAAAGGTTGTACAAGGAGGCCACAATCGAGAGAATCCTTCGTCGTGTTGCCAGCTTCTCCTCAAGTGACACCTTGAAAGAGAAGCTATCGCTTTCAATGTCCCATCTTATACCTAGCACTCTTTGTGCAGGTAAGCTATCATGGTTGAGATCCACATTTTTTACTTCTGCAGCACACTCTGTAACGTCGACGGAGTCCAGCACCTCTTGGTCATTGGAAAGGAATGATGATGCTCCGAATAAGTGCACCTTCATACGGTACTCTGTGGGTTCTGAGTTTGTGTCCCCGTTTTCCCACCAGAGAAACCGCAAGTAGTCTCTGTCTTCTTTACTGACATGGAACCTGTGGAACATTTTTTCCACATCACACATGACTGCAATGGGGTACTTAGGGAAGCGGCACAGTACAGCTGTAAGACCACTGGTAAAGTCGGGTCCTGTTAGCAGATGGTCATTTAATGAGGTGCCCTCATACTGCAGAGCAGTCGAAAACCACCCTGATCTTGTCTGGTTTCCTGGGGTGGTACACCCCTTGATGTGGGACATACCAGACTTTCCCGAGCTCTGGATGGGTGTCCACTTTCTCTGCATCACCGTCCTTTAAAACACCATCCATGAACCTCATGTAGTCACCTTTGAACTTGGGATCTCCATCCAGCTTCCTTTTAAGGTGCTTCAGCCTGACCTGAGCTCTGGAGCAGTCATAGCCAATCAGAAATCCAACACCACAGTCCAATAGTGGGGGTAGCGCCTGGGCTATTTTAGCGAGGTGTTTCCATTTGTTGGCTGTTTGACAAGTGGGGATATGTGTGCAGTCCAGGGGAATAAAGTCCCTCGTGTAGGCTGGAGGTAAGTTGATGGAAATGTTTGAAGAGAATCCTCTGACTTTGAGATTGCATACTCTTTGACTCTTCACCATTGAGTCTTTCCCTATCATAGTGGAAAGCTTGAGTTTTACTGGTTCCATTGCTGCCTGGAGCTTTTCACACACCTCATCAACAAATGTGTGGGTACTTTGTGTGTCTAGTAGGGCATATGCTAAGGTTTCAATGTCAGGAGCGTTAGGTGCAGAGATCCACACGGGCACAATCATTGATGTGCTCCCACCTTCACCTCCATTCACACAGCATGATAGTGAGGATGTACTTTCTTCAGATGCCCTTTATGTTGATGGTGCTTTAGCTGAGGAGCGATTCTCATGCAGTGGAGTTGGGTGACTCTTTCTGCATATGCAACACATGGCTCTGTTTCTACAGTCCTTAGAATTGTGACCCTTTCTCAGGCATGCAATACACAACTTATTCTCATGTGTGCATTTCTTTTTCTCTTCTATAGACATTTACATTAGTCTTTTGCATTTGTGTATGGAGTGGTTTTCTCCACAGCAAATACACTTGCCTGTGTTTAAGTTTTGTGATGGTGTGCTCCATTTCTTTGGTTTTCCACCATCTCTCAACTTTCTCTCAAATTTCATCAAGGTCTGGTTTGCCTGTGAAGCTCAATGGAACTGAGGCCTTCACCTCTGTAGCAAACGTATTTGCTTTTGAGCACTTCATCTCTCTGGCTGGTGTCTCTGCAGAGTACCTTAAAGCATGTAAGGATGACACTGGATTGCATGCTATGCATGCGTTAAATGAAGCAAACTCATGAAGGCTTGGATAGTCCATACCTCTATCCAGCTGCTCTGTGACATAGCGGTTCCACCTGGATGTCACCCATTCTGAGAGTTTGATCAGCATTTTCTGGTTCTCCTCACAATCATTCAGAACCTGTAAACCCTTTATGTGAGGCATGGCGTTACTACATGTTTGGAGGAAATCGCTGAATTCTCTCAGCTTGACATACTCTTTTCCACCGATCTTCGGCCACTTATTTAGTTTCTCTCTGAAAGCTTGTTGCACTACAAAGGAATGACCATATCTGGCATTCAGCCTATCCCATGCTTGTTGATAGGCTTCTTCGTCTTTTCTGTAGAAGCTGCCTTCAAGAGAAGTCTTTGCCTCCCCTCTATTTTTGCAGGTAGAACAGCCTATCTGCAGGGTTTGAGTATCGCCTCTCTATAAGAGCTTTAAAGCTTGTGCTCCATTCTGTGAACTTCAAGGGATCACCTGAGAATACACTAGGCTCTGGGGTTGGAAGGCGGGTGAGAGCTAGTGACTCTTGTAATGTCTGGATGAAGGATGTCTCATTTTGCACAGCTTGTTGTTCTTGTCTTGGAATGTAGTGAGTGAAAGGGCTTGCATCATTCACTTTGCTGCTTACAGGACTGCAAGACCCACCCCTTTGTTTTGTCTCTTCTTCAGTGTAAACATTTAGCTTTGCCTGAATGATATCAAAGTCTCTCTGATTTTCAAGTTTTTTCAAGTGCTGACGTTGAGCTTCAATAGCAGCTTCCATATTAATTTCAGTTTTCTTTACAGCCAGCTGAGCAGCCGTTTCTGCCCTCTTAGCTGAGATGCTAGGTGACTCTAAGATGGTCAGAATGATGGCAGCTGGGTGCAGTAACTCTGGAGGCTGAGGATCCATATATGGATTTAGCTTTTCTGGACCCAAATTTCTATGGAAGAGAGAGATAGCCACAAATGAGGTTACATTAGAGCTACAGGTGGGAGATCCGGAGGTGAGGACTACTCAAGTGCTGAAAACTGAGGCTGCAAGGCATTTTGACATCCAAGAGTACCTGCTACGGTTCTCAAAATGGACCACATTGGTCAATGTAATAGCTCGTATCCAGAGGCTGGCTAAGAGAATCAAGACCTCAGAGCCTTTGAATGTGGAAGAGAGAAGGCAAGCTGCACTGACTCTTATCAAACTTGTACAACAGGATGCCTTTCGAGAGGAGTTGAACACACTCAGCCAGAAATCAGGAAAGCTGCCGTGTAACCACCAACTCTATCAGCTCGACCCATTCCTTCAGGACGGAACAATGAGAGTGAGAGGAAGGCTGAGAAAGGCATTTGAGCCTCTTGAGCTGAAACATCCAGTAATCCTCCCTAAAGATGGTGCTGTTACAAACCTCATCATTGCACATCATCATGACAAAATACAACACCAAGGCAGGGAACAAACCCTCAACAAACCAAGAGCCAACGGGTACTGGATTGTTGGTGGAAGTAAAGCCGTAGCTCAATATATCAGGCAGTGTGTATGGTGCAGGAGAGCTCGTGCACCACCAGAGGAGCAACGGATGGCGGATTTACCCAGTGACTGTGTTGATCCCACACCACTGTTCACTTACTGCGGTGTGGACTGCTTTGGTCCCTTCCACACCAAGAAGAGTCACAAGGAACAAAAACGGTACAGCCTTCTCTTCACATGTCTTTGCTCCAGAGCAGTACACATAGAGATGTTGGAGGATCTGACAACTGATGCCTTCATCAATGCCCTAAGATGCTTTATCGCTAACCGTGGAGCAGTGAGACACATTAGTTCGGATCAGGGTACTAACTTCATTAGAGTGAAAAATGAAATGGCAAAAGATCTAAAAGAACTCGATAAGGAAAGAGTGGCTGCATACCTGGCAGATAAACAGTGTGACTTCCAGATAAATACACCACATTCGAGCCACACTTTAGGAGTGTGGGAGCGTCAAATCAGGACAGTGAGAAGCATACTGAGCACAGTCCTTGCCCACAGTCCTGGAAAGTTGGATGACACGTCCTTAAGAACATTCCTGTATGAAGCCCTGTCCATTGTAAATAACCGTCCACTCACTGTCGATAACATCAGTGATCCCACAAGTTTGGAGCCCCTCACACCCAATCACTTGATCACCATGAAATCCTCCGTTCCACTTCCCCCACCTGGTCAGCTCATCAAGGAAGACCTGTATGCTAAAAAACAGTGGAGAAGAGCCCAATACCTATCTGAACAGTTCTGGCACAGATGGAGAAAAGAGTATCTGGGAAACATTACTCTGAGACAGCAATGGCATGCACCTAGACGTAATGTGGGTGTGGGTGATGTTGTGATCATCAAAGAGGAGGACATCCCTAGGAATGAGTGGAAACTTGCTAGAGTTGTAGAAGCACATCAGGATAATGATGGACTGGTACAAAAAGTGACAGTGCAGATTGGAGAACAAAAGTTAGGAAAACAGGGTGAACGCCTCAACCAACCATCCATCGTTCAAAGACCCATTCAGAAGTTAGTGGTTTTAGTGAAGAGTAGCTAAGATGGGTGGGAAAAGATCAGTTAAAGATAAAGTATCCCCTTTCTGAGCTAAAGGTCATTATACTGTCCATAACTGAACATTATTTGTGTGTTGAGATGTGAATTCTATTGGTAATATTTCTATTGTTGAATTTGTTGTGAAAATCACATGGTTAATTTCAAATGTGAGTGTTCAAAGAAAACAACAGTGAAACAGGGCTTAGAATTACCATTGATTGTCTAATGAGGAGTGTAAGTGTATACATCTCCATTTGTACCAATCAAAAGGTAATTGGTGGGAGTGTAGCTGATGCTAGTAAGCCTACTGTGTACATGTTACCATGACAACCGGAAGCGCTGAGCGGGAGACTAGAGACATGAGAGACGAGAGTGACACGGAGGACTTTATGCTAGTCAACTATCTACCGCTGGTTTAGAAGGCGTACATGGTAAAAATCATTTTCTGTGTTAATAAAATATGTATTGATATTGTTATGTGGTTACTGAAACACTTTTACTGTTTCCAGTTTTCACGGTGTTCCATGACTCTAAAAGAGAAGAAAATAAAGTGATTGTGAACATCAGTACGGAGCATGAATCATTCATAACCAGGGCAGATAAAACAACTAAACTGATCTCTTCACATTGTCAGATTTTTTCCCCACATATTTTAAGGCGAATATTTGAATATTAGACAACAATAAAAATATGAGACCAAATTGTTAAAATAAACATCTTGCTGTGTGTTTTTGTGCTGGCAAAGTAACATCAATGCAAGAAATCCTAACAGGCTTAGCAAACCTGTAAAAGAAGATCATGACTAACATGGATTGCCTGGAGAAAGACACAGATGTCGCTGAACTTCATCCTACACCGCACCTCCCAAGCCTCTATGGTCAGCTGATGTACTGTAGTTACAGGGCATCTTTAGCCTCCATCTCTGCTCTCTGAAGTGCAACATAGAGCACTTCAGTATTTGCCATAGTGGTACTAGAAATAGTGTTAGAAATAATAGTAGTAATAACACCTTCAGCCTTGGCCTCCGAGCACTTTGCTTTAAGTACTAGTAGAACTAGTGGCTGTAAGTTTTATTTTTCCACATTGATGGAGTGATCTAATGTTAATAAAACCAACATTTAAAGTAACAGTTTGCAAAGTTAGGGTTAGGGTTAGGGTCGAAGAAATGAGGGCTTAATATGGATCATGTTATTTTGATTTGGAAAGACATGTTCCTTATATTCAAAATCAAAACTCAAGACTCAAGACAACTTTATTAATCCCTTAAATGAATACTCCAATATTTTGGGCAAAACACCTAGCTACACTTTGATGTAGCTAGGCTAATGACTCCTGTAGACTTCAAGTCTTTATGCTAAGCTCACACAAAATGCTACCCATAGGAGCTGAACCAGTGGACGAACAGAAGTGAAAATGGTATCGAACATCTTGTCTCAGTCTGTGTAAGTCAGAAAAATTGTATTTTGCCCAAAACATTGGAGTATTCCTTTAATCCAGGTAACATCTTCCTTGTGGATAACTGTCCACTGCCAAAAAAAAGCTCTACTTTTTGGCCCAAAACATTGGAGTATTCCTTTGAAGTGAAAATGAATAAATAATAAACACATATTTCTTACAGTTTCTTGCCACCCATTTTGGCATTAGGTAATTGTCTGAACATTTTTAGTACTACTGTAGTACCAACATGTTGAACACAAGCTTTGTGTATAATGTAATTGCCCACTTTTTTGACTGACATGCAACCTCTGATGTTTGTTTTCCCAATTAAAATATATTTGAACTCTTAGGTGTGAAAATTTTATGTATTTGTTTCTCATCTTCACCATAACAAAATAAAGTAAGCCCAGGGGGAGCTGACTGGTCAAACTTGGAGGATATATTACACTCATATCAAATATCACTATATAGGTTAAGTTCCAAACTATCACTTTAATGTGTGAAAACTGGTAGTGTTTGGTCTTTGGCATTGTCACATTTTGTTTACACTTGCCAGAGATCACCTGTCAGTCAAATAGTGTGTCAAGTACTATGACGTCTTTTTCCCTGAATTTTCCTGGTGTTTTTGAGGGTGGCCCAGGGTTTCCCAGGAAAGAGCAACCCAACACAGAGTGTTTAGAGGTGCAAAAATCAAAGGTTTCAGGTAATGGGTGTAGGTTGAATCACTACCATATTATTATCAATTAACAATAGCCGGAAAGGGGTATTTTGCCCAAAACGTTGGCGTATTCCTTTAAGTTGTTATTTTTTGTAAAGAGCATGCAGACGGCTTTTGATGCTACTAGTAGTAGCAGTGAGAGTGATAGCATAATTGGCCTCAGCATCTTGGGAAGTAGTAGTAACAGTGGTCACAATTACATGTAACAATAGTGATAGCACCCTCAACCTCCACATCAGCACCCCATGGTGCAGCACAGAGCATTTGGTAATAGTAGTAGTAGCAGTAGTTGTAGTAGTAGTAGTGGTTGTGGCAGCATCTCCAGCCTGGAGGTTCACACCTCAAGCTGAAACACATTAATAGTAATGGTAGTGATGGTGGTAGTAGCAGCAGTAGTAGTTGCAGTAGTGATAGCGCATTTAGCATCTGCCACAGCACACCAAAGAGCAACACATTGCTTTAATAGAATTTGTAGTTATAGTAGTAGTACTAGTGGTAGAAGTGCTGACAGCCACACGCCGAAACAATACTTTCTGTCATATTGATCCAGGCCTCAACCAACTAGGAGACTACTCTGTACATCTGGCCTGCTTATTAACCAGTAAATCTGTCACTAGTCAACATAGTGAGGAGTCCATTCAAAGCAACAGTTGCACCTGTAGGTTTAAAGGTTTTAGCAAAGCAGGTGCTGCACCTTCAGGGTAAATATGTTCTTTTTGTTATTACACGTTTTTAGTGCCTGTGTGTGTGTGGACAGCATAACTCAAACATTTTGATCCATCCATCAATCCATTCGATTTTGAAAATGATTGGTCACAGGATAAGGTCAAACTTTCGACCCAATGCTAGTAACATAAGGAATTTGTAATGATCAGTGGATTGGAAAGAGAGCATATGGTTACTATTAAACACTAATACAAATCATAAATAAACTTTCTATTGGTCACATTGCCTTTGACCTTCAGTGACCTTGAAAGGTTGAACTGATGGAAAAATTTTGCTTGCATTATGGTCATATAGTATTTCACTGTCAAATATGCAGGGCACCTCTCTGAGTGTCCTTTCAAATATTGTTATTTATAATCTATTGTTTGTAGCTACAGGTAACCAATGTCCGCATGGAGATCATTTATATTTTGTATCACTGTAAAATGGAATACCACTGTAGCTCACAGTTATAGCAGGTACTATGTATCGTGTGCTGTAGAATCTCTCACAATTTCACACAAAAAAAATCTGTCAACAAAGAACTTAAAAAGCATTTTGTGATAAAAAATAGTTGACTTTATTCATTTCTCTCTGCTGTAGCAAAACTAGTCATTGACATGCGCGTATTTACATCCAGCAAACGCATGTTTATTGTGATAGTTACAAGGTACACCTATAAAGACCATGGACAATAGTTTCCTTATACATGACTCAAACAATGATTTTTAAGGTATGCTAATGTCATTGTCACTGTTTCTGTCTCAAAGATTTTTTTATACTTTTTTATTGATGCTTGTTAAATCTTCAGAGAAGTAACACATTTTAGATGCAAGTATACATAAACGTGCAGACACTGTTCTGTAACCTTGGTTCTTTTCCTCTTATCTCAGCCCTTTTCTCTTTCTGACTCCCTAACTTCCCACCCCATTATTTCACTATAAAAACAAATAATCAAAAATGAAAAAAATGTTTTGTTTTTTCACCTATCTCCTTCTTCCACCCTCTCTGTCTATTCCATTCCCTCTCTTTTTCACATTTAACATCTTACATGATTGGGCACTTGACTCTAGGCTTAAAGAAAAGGTATGCTGTCCTTTTCTGTTATTGTTTCTGGTATCTTACAGACCTGTTTAAATGTCACATGAAAAAAGCAATCAAGTGCATGTACTCTTTTGCTAATTAAACATGAAATAATCAAATTCACTGGACTACTATATAACAGAATGAACCTCAAGCCAGTCAGCCTCAGGGCACAGTTCCAGACAAAAATTCAAAGTATGAGACAATATTGCACTTTGGGATGAGATCTCTCTACCAACATGTGATCCCTGCTTTGTTAAAAACTGGGATATCTTTACATTCAGTGCTTGTATTTCTGAATTCATAGTTTTTGAAGTAGTGACTTTTGTCATTGGTTTGGGTTCCCATTAAGCAAAATTTCACAATGAGATTGTCTATGCCATAATTCAAGTTGCTGGCTTGGTGATATCCATGCTAAGATTCGCAAATGCCTAAGCAACAGACAGGCACAATGTATCATTTTGTATTTGTTGTTTTAGGAGAAGTTAGATGGTAGAAACTATAACCGCTGAACACATGTTCAGTGGTTATAGTTCCTACCATCTATTTGTAGTTCCTACGTAACGTGTATTTCAAATACACACAATACTTTGTGTAAATAAGACAGCTTTGGAGTTGCTGTAACGTTTATTTTTTCACTTGCATGGAGCTAGGCTAATGACTCCGTAGACTTCAAGTCTTTATGCTATGCTAATATGAAATGCTACCCATAGGAACCAAAGCAGTGGACATACAGAGATGAAAATGGTATCTAATGTCTTGTCTCACTCTGGGTAAGTTGGAAAAAGGGTATTTTGCCCAAAATGTTGGAGTATTCCTTTGGCTTTATTCCCAGTGACACATTTAAAGATGGGAACATTAGTTTGCTGATTTCTCTCCTGGACTAACTTATTGATTACTGATAGATACCAAAGTAAAGAATAGCAATCTCCATCAGCTTAACAGTCTTGTCCTTTTGAACAACTTTTACAAAAGCATAAACTATCCATCTCAGTCAGTTTTACATTGGTATCTCTAATCTTTATGCCGCAGTTTCTGAAGATGCTTGGGTACACTTACATACCACCTCAAGTCAATCCATTGAAAATTCTCTATAACACTGTTTTGGGACCCCAACTGAGATTTACCTCGTAAATGCACTCAAAATTGAATGAACTACTCCCAAACCCCAACTCAAGAAAATAAATAATATTATTCCCTCCACTTTTTATTCTAGAGTATAACAACCTTGATTTAATCGAATGCCATAGAAGAGAAAAAATACATATAAAATCCTGTGGGAATAATGCAATGGTTACAAACAATAAGGCAATAGATATTTGTTCAGAAAACAAGTTTTGAAAGAACTTCATGTCCTGTGAATGCATGGAATGTATGAATGCTCTGTAGAAAAATATATATTAAAAAATACACACTACAAAAGAACATAAGATGAAAACATAGAAAGAATGGCATTTTAAAAGCAAAACGACACATCAGAATGTGTGAGAGAGAGATAGATAATAAAAAATATTTAACCCTGAAGCAAAGCACATTAAATGGGGAGTTGTGACATCCTGGTTTACATTTAGAGGAGAGTTAACTCATGTCAAAAAGTAGTGGAAATCTTCCACTTATGTTGGAGTCCTGGATATTGAGGTATTATTTGACACTTGGGAACACTTTCATTAAGTCTGTTGTGTATAGTACTGTTCTCCACTGAATGCCTGAACTGTAAAAGAATTCCTTACACAGTATGACCAGGGTTTGGGGCCATAGCAACAAGATAATTGAAGTTATGCAAAAGGATGAGTCATCCAGACCATCATAGTGGTGTTACTGTGGCTTTCAGAGCCCTTTATGTGAAATACACTTATTTATATATTTCATTATAAAGAGTCTTGGTGGATAATCTGTCAGTATACATTATGAAAAGGTGCTATAGTTCAGAATATTTTTGCTAGTTTATTTTAATACAAACAACAATGCATCATTGAAATGATGGCAATTTATAAACATCTGTCCCCTTTAAAAACATGAAAGTAATAAGGTTTGGCTTTGATAAGAGACCAGACCTAGATTACTTATGATCTTAATTTTGTGTTTAACAGTTGTGTGTCACTGTTGGCATATTTTGAGGATGAATAATTTTTAAAATTTCTTGATGCTAAAAAAAAAAATAAAAAAATGTTCTTTTCATGAGTCTAGATGGTGAACTTTCAGCATCCCACAAGCATTTCAAGTATATGAAAGTATTTGACCCAGGTCCCATCACTTATTGACACCGCTGTCTTTTGAATAGTTAAGGAATTTAACTATGGTGACAACATATTTAAATGTCCTCCTTTGCTGGCATTTTAAAATGTCCAAATGTGGTAAAGGAGAATGTCTTTATGTAGGGAGTTTCAATGAAGGTTCTAGTGTGATGCAATTCTGTGCCCCGTCATTGCTTTCTGAAAAATCATGTTCGTCCTGTTTTCCTTCCTTTGCATGGGAGGAGGGTAGATGTGCATCTTTACTCTCATTTTGCCACCCAAGGTCATTTTTCTCAAAAGGTAATTCTGGAAAAAATAACAATAAAAAGTCCTCTGTAATGCCCTTTGCCAAATTAAACTGTACACTATCAAAAAGGAGCAAGAGAACACATTAAATACACAAGATGAACCAAAGCCAAGTGCCAGACATCACCAAAATAAATAAAAACTAGTTTTTCCCTTTTATCTCTCTTCCTTTCCCTCCTTCCCTCCCACTCTATTTCTCTTCTCATCTCATCCCTCCTTCATTCAGAAATCCGTGTTTTTTTCATGAGTATCTGTTGGATGTATTTCTCCAAATCGTCATCATTGCCTCTGTTTGCCTGGTTGCCAATCTGAGTACTATAATAATCTTCATCCCTGGTCACTATAGGTGCCGCAGGTGAATAATAGAACTGCTTTTGGTGACGGGGGATTACTGCCATTCGGGAGGGGGAGCGTGGTTTGGGAATTGGTAAGGGCTGAATTGTCTGGGTGTATGAAGGGAGGACGTAATTGGTGTAGTAGGGGTTCTGCTGGCGGTTTGCCGGGGGCTTTCTCAACCTGGGTTGGAACCAGTTGTGGAAACGACGTTTTGGTGCAGAGTAATAGTCATAGTTTGCTGAATTCCCCAGGAAGCTGTTGAGAGTCAGAGCAGGCTTTGGAACATAGTAATGGAGTTTGGGTTTTGAAGGAGGAGGAAAATAAATGGGATAGTAGCCTTGGTAGGGATTTTTTTGGTAGTAGGATGGGTAACTGGAATAAGGAGGATAGCTGTTCCAAAAGGACTTCTGTGGTTTGAGCCAGAGATCCTGATTGGTTGATGCAGGCTTCTGAAGTTTTGGCCAACGATCTTGATTGCCTGACATGGGCTTTGCAGGTTTGATCCAAAGGTCCTGATTGCCTAGTGAGGATTTGGTCGGCGGTTTCTCCTGGAACCACACTTTTAGGGGATTAACACCTGCAGGAGCTTGCTTAGAAAAGAGGAGGGTATTTCGATTGATTGGGATCTGTGAAGCTGAAATGCCATTGGTAGATGAGGATAGGGGCATTAGAGGGCGTTGCCAAGGTGATACCATTTCAGGTGGCAAATCTTTCCTCTTCTTCTTCTCCACATCACTGATGATGTCTACCACATCGTCAGCAGGAAGGTGGAGTTTGCTGGAAATTTCAATCAGCTTGTCAATTGTCTGAGGATCAATATCGTCATCCTCTATCACCTCCTGCTCTTCATCAGACCGCTTGTCTTCTGCTGCATTGGACAGAGATGAAGAGTACTTCCTATTTTGGTCCCTGTCCTTGCTGTTTCCATTATTTTGCTTGACCATGTACTGGAGCAGCATGTCAGAGGCAATGTCAGCCAACTTCTCCTCCTCCATCTTGGCTCTCTGTGCCTCAGCAGCCTGCCTCCTCACTTCCTCCTGCTCTGCTTTGGCTCGAGCCTCCTCCTCCTCAGGACTCAGCACCTCCTCATCTTCTGCCTCCTCTGGCTCATCATCTTCCATCAAGTCATTCTCTGGTGGAGGCAAGGGCTGTGCTACGCTACTACCAGTGCTGCTGAAGTTGTTATCTTCGAACTTATCCATAAAATTGCCCCCATGGAAAGTAGGAAAATTCATTGCTTTCTGTGTTTCCTCTTGCCATTTCAGCTTCTTCTTAGACATTGCAAGGTCATGACCTTTATTTATTGGTATGATGTCATTGTAGGTGCTGTAACCTCTGCTCTCGCGCTGATACTGCTGAGAATCTCTCTCCCTCTTACTGGCTGTGCTGAAACTTGGAAACTCCTTCATCATAGTTTCCAGATTCTTCAGCTCCTCTGGATTCAGCTGCTCCTCCTCCTCATCTGTGTTTTGTTCTCCTTGTGTCTGGGATTCAGTGAGGCTGGCTGGCCTTTGTTGGAAAGCAGTGTCCTGCCCTTCCACTCCTTCATCCGTAGTGGTGGACTGCTGCTCTGTTTTCATTGGTACTGCCTGACTTGTGGTGTGACTGGTCACCTTCTCTGTCAGCTTCTCTTCTTCTTGTGCTTTCCCTCTTTCCTCCTCCTCCTCCCTTTCTCGCTCCTTCCTTGCCTGTGCAGCCATCACTAGCTCTAATTCCTCTCGTCCATCTCTGTCTCGGTTCACTCCATCCATTGCTCTCGCTTCTTCTCCTTTTTTATTCTCTTCTTTTGTCTCTTCTCTCTCTTCTTCTGTCCCTTTACCCTCATCTCCCTCCCTCCTTCTCTGCATCTGTGGCTTATTCAATGCCTCCAGTAAAACCGCTGCTAGTGTTTTAGGATCCACATCTTTAAAGAGCTCGTCCTCCTTTTCCTCCTCCTCCTCTACTCCCTCCCTTCCTTTTTGCATCGATCCATTTTCCTCAGCCCGCCTTTCCCTGCCTCCCACCACTGCCAGGCCAGAAGATGAGACCCTGTGTAGGCTATCAGTGAGGCGAAGGGTGTTGACAGGGCTGGGGGTGGACAGACTGAGGAAGGAAGCCCCTGTCAGGATGATCAGGAGAGTGAGGGCACTTGAGGCATCATGGTAGCCGATCATGGCCTCTCAGATCAGGGAACAGTGTAGGCAGCGAAGGTCACTGGGTGGTGGATGAAAATGCCTGTAGGAGAGAGATAAAGAACAGAGGAAGAGATTTGTGTCAGTAATGTTGTATGAGGAAATAAATTGAATTTTTGGTTCAATAAGTACATTTTCTCACCCGATAACACAAAATAACTGTGATAAATGTGCAGGGGTGTGATAAGATTGTTGATCAGTACCAATGACCGACTGATAACGTGACCAAATGCTTAGATTTCTGTCTTTCAAAACTCGAAACTTTCTAGCCCATGCTCTACTTTAGAACAAAAAATCCCAACCCACTGGGTTTTAATTTATGTTTTGGCTCTCCACCAACAAACAATTACTTCCCCATTGCTAGGTGAACATATTTGTTTGCTTCATTCCATTGAATGGAGTGAATAAATTAAATAAGATATGGATTAAGTATCTTTTTTAACATAAGGAAGGTTGTACTTGACAAACATGAAGCACTAATGCATGATACTTTTAAATGCTAATGTTTATATTTTGATATATCATTTTATGATGGGTGCAAAAAAGTTAAAAAAGTATGTTTTATCATTTTATATTTATAAGAGTCAGTTAAGGGTATCTGTAGCCCACCAATCCTTATTCTAATCAGGGAAGGGCCCTGAGTTCTTTAACTCACTTAATTTACACTTAAGAATGTTATACTGTTTCTCTTTTACCTTAATGAACTTTTAATTGTCTCGAGTCCCTTCATTCACATCTATGAACTGTAATGCACACTATTTGTCTATATTTACTTAACCCTTCTATTTTTACACTATAATCACTATTTAAGAAATTAGAATACTACAATGAAATAAGTGTACCACCTCTTCGGCAAAAGTGTCACTGTTATCTTATCTATTAAGTTTAAATACCTCTAGTAATAACCAGACATCACACTCAAGTACGTTTTTAGAAATAACGAATTCCTATTTACGTTTTGCAAAAGGATCAGAATAAACAACATGAAATAGAATTTTCTCCCTTGAGATTTCACTTTTCTTCCCCTTCAATAACTTCAGTGTTTCAGCAATAACTCTCTTCAAAATGGAAAAACAACCAATCTGAATAGAATTCAGAGTTGGATACCTTAAAGTTAGTTCACACCAAATCAGTGGGCCCCCACTCACCCAGCACACACGCGCTCACAAGCCGGCAAATATTAAAATAAAATAAAACCCCGTTGCAGGCCTGATGCGAGGCTTGGGAGCGGAGAGACCCAAAACTAGTTGGCCGCTTCACTCAAAAGAGCAACAAAATAAAACAATGGTACCTTGGTTGAGACAGAGACATTGAGAGAGAGAGTTGCGTCAACTCCACAGACTCCAATGGGCCAATTATTTTACAGCAATGGCGGACCATGGAGGTCTCCAAACAATGCTAGCTGTACAATAGGATCTCTATGGAGTAACCATGTTTCTGTCATCTAATAACGGATTTTTAAAGGTAAGAAGCTATTATCGACAGTTTTGTGATGACCATTTTATACGCACATTTGAATCGAACAGTATGATTTAAAGCACCGTCATTTTTAAGCAGATTATTAGATTTAAAGTTAATGTTAGCTAAGAATTTTGACGTGGCTAATGCCAGTTATTAGCAACCACCTGTATTAAACTATCACAGGATGTTTGTAGGATGTGTAAGCTATATACTACTAAAAGTGGGGAAATCCTACGCAGCCTATTTTTACAAATGCTAGCGAGCCAGTTAATATAACGTTATGCTAACTGTGGAACATATGTTTTGTCGCAAACGTAGCTATGTTAGTTTGCTGGGCTTATGTGGTTATCAGTTGCTCAGTAATTATAGATAGATAAATACCTTATTGATCCCCAAGTAAAATTAACTATCAGATATATAAAGTAAGACTGTAGACAACAGCAAAATTTAAGAAAGAAGTAACATTGCAGCTGTTTTTGCTTTTTATGATGCATGATGAGACCAGGTTTTAAGGTCTGAGACATAAAGCTAGGATAAATACAGTTCAAGTCTAACTAGCTAATAGTTGCATATGACACCAGTGAGTATACATGTTAAACTGCTCCATGATTTAAGTGGCTGTGGTTCAAGTAACCGTTGGGTAACTTACTATATGTACTGTAAGTAAATGTATATTTACTCAGATCACCAAATATCACACTGTGCCTCAGATGTGGTAAGTGGATGATGTTGATAATAATGGTAAGAATTTCTCATGAGCCTTTAAAGTTGATTTTTAGGGGCCTATCTCAACACTTAAGGTTACATAATAAGGTTATGTGAGATAACCATGTTGATGATAATCATGGTAATAATTTATTGCCAGTCTTTTCAAGTTGATTTGAATGTCAAGTATAAGATTATGTAAGCTAACCCTAACCACTTTTTCCTTCTCTCACTGTCAGCGGGAAACCTGTACATATGCACTCCATTCTCGGACCGATTGGAGCAGCCCCATGCAGCACAGCCAACCATGGTGAATGAGACTGAGTACAAGAACAACATGAAGGAAAGGGGACATTTACACACGATATTTGAGTTCATCAGAGGTTCAG
>OMKZ01053546.1:0-22990 GCA_900302535.1 Neoniphon sammara
AATACATAAAATTGATGATATAACTGGCATTTTGTGGGGTCTTTTAAGTACTTTATTTGCTATTTATTTTTAAATCTGTGAAAACATCCTTGAATCTTGCTTTAGCCATGCCAACAATTAGATTATCACTCTACACTGCAAACTGAGCAGATTCTCTAGCATTTTCTACCAGACAACACCTCTCATTATTTACCCACAAATGGGCAAGCCTTGGTCAAAATAGAACTTAGAGCAATAATCTTTGTATAAGTCAACAATTCAGCATGCTTTTTGAGTGGCAAATTCTTTCTGATGGTATAAGAAAATGGCTTTCTATTAATAGGTGATCCATGTTGATCCTTTGTTCTGTAGGTGATCATACTGAATCACCCAGGCCAGATCAGTGCTGGTTATGCTCCTGTGCTGGACTGCCACACTGCCCACATTGCCTGCAAGTTCGCAGAGCTCAAGGAGAAGATTGATCGCCGCTCTGGCAAGAAGCTGGAAGACAACCCCAAGGCGCTCAAGTCTGGAGATGCTGCTATTGTGGACATGATCCCTGGCAAGCCCATGTGTGTTGAGAGCTTCTCTGAGTACCCTCCACTGGGTAAGTTTAACTGTGAAAACGTGTAGAGGCTTTGTTGAATTTTAACAGCTGCAGAACACTTTCAATCCTAGTCATTTGACTCTGATACTGACTGTACATCATACCAGATAAGAGCATCAGCAAAAGACCTGAAGTATAAAATGTCTTATCTTTCCTATTGTTTGCTGTGCAGGTCGTTTCGCAGTGCGTGACATGCGTCAGACAGTGGCGGTCGGCGTGATTAAGGGAGTGGAGAAGAAGGTTTCCACCACAGGCAAAATTACCAAGTCTGCCCAGAAGGCCCAGAAGAACAAATGAATGTTGTGCTACACTGCCGACCCCAGGGTCTCCCAGGGCAGGACATCAGTCATTCAACTCCATCCCACAATTGGCTGCTTCAACTCAATAATTAAAGACTGGTTAATCATCACAATGCATCGCAAAAGCATCCGAAGGAAAGAAAAACATTTAGATCCCTAGTTCTTGAGGTGACATTCAGTCTCCTTTTCAGTGGTTAGATGAAGATCATTATGTACAACGTATTAGCAAATTGATAGTTTCTAATGTGTACTGTTGATTGGGTTCATGGCCATAGCTCTCTGTGATTGAGATATTGGTATATTGACCACTGAGCGGTATGGTACCTTCATTACCCCTCTAAACTCTGGAGTGCAGTTACTGGTCACTCTACCCGCTATATGTTGTCTTGCTTTTAGTGTTTGTTTGCAACTACATGGTGCTCTGTAGGGGCCTATGGTAACCGGTTAAAACTATGTTCTTCCGTAGTAAATGAGTACAATTTAGTGACATGTTGTGTTTAAGCTTTAAAAAGATTTTAGAGAAACAGTCCAAATTTGTTCAGGCACTTTGAGTAGACCAATTATAGACCAGTTGTTCCTGAAGCACTTTGATTGGCATTTTGCTAACCTTGTACTTGCACTGGAGAAGTTTAAATTGGAATAAGCTATTGCACCTTACTCTAAAGATGGCATGAGCCTCTTTGCAACATTAAACGTTTCAACCAAACAAGTCTGTCTCTGGTCTTTATTTTGTCATGACCCTGTATGTGATGTAACTAAGAGAGAGGGGGAAAAATTTTGACATCTATTAAAAGACAAAAAGCTCCTTTAAGATTAATTCCAGTCTTGTAAGACAAGACATTAATGTTGGTAAATAAAATTTCATCATTACAGTACACAGTTTTGTCCACTAGATGTAGGCATTGGTACAGGAATAGGGAGTTACTAAAGTCTATCACCAATGATTTTCAAGAAAATTCTAGTAAGGTCTTTGATGTTAAGGGATAAAAAATTTTATTTATCAGGAATGCAATTCTTTTACCTTTATCATAGTACACAAAATGCCAAGCTGTTGCTGAAAGGCACAGCCCAAAGACAGTCTGCCAACCGGTTAAGGGGTGTGGTTTCACATGCCGGAAATGCCTTAAAAAGGTACTACTGGCACAGAAGCCTCATTTCTCTCATTGCACCAACATGAGTAACACAGGGAAAACAAGAAAGGCAGAGACTCCTGAGGGAAAGTGTGTGAAGGGCCCAGGCAGACCTAGAAAAATAAAACAAGTACTCGTGTGTTCAAGTCCAGGGAAAGCCTTTACGGAAGAAATGCACCACGACACTGAGGAACAGAAACCAAAGAAAAGAGACCAGCAGAAGCCAAAACATACTGATGAGAAGAAGCCTGTGTCAAGCATCAACACAGTGGACAAGAATATAAAAGCACAAACAGCAACTAGCACGGGCAAATCACCAGAACATTTCACAGAGGAGATACACAAGAACAAGCAGCCAGGGATCCCCGAGGGCACCACAAAGGCTCTTGTGACACACGACAATGTGGACAAAATCCTCGCCACAACCTTGAAAGAACTGAAGATCAAGAGGAAAGACAGGTCAGATGCAGCAGACATCATCAACAGAATAATTAAAAAAATAATGGATTATTTAAAAAAGAACACAGAGTGCTTTAAAGACGTAAGAGACCTACGTACTGGGAGTTACTACGAAAATTTAAAGGTGAGCCAGCTTACTCTCTCCTCAACACAAACACAGGGTTCCATCGTTTGTTAAATTCACTGAAGAGCATGACACCGAGAAGCTACACTGGAGGACCAGTCATTCATTAAAATTAAGTGAAATATAGAAAACACTACTACTTTTAAGCTGGGCCACAATATTGCCAGCTAAGTTATTCCACTCTGTGTACCTTCATGTGCAGAGCACTGCAATAAAACTGCCAGGGTTAGGCACATGAAGTACTAAGAGTTGTCTTGGGAAAAAAAAATCTATTGGCTTGTGTTGTCCAACAATTGGTTTGTGTTATGTATTTTGTGTGTCTAGATCTCCAATCCTGATGAATTTGATGTGATGTTGACCATTCCCATTCCCCGAGTGGACATCCAACCATTTGGAGATGACGGGGCCTTCTATAGCGTGGCATTAAAGCGTGGCAAGACCGCTCTGGATAAATTTCGTAGAGAAAACAACACCATATCTGCCAGTGAAATTCTGAAAGAGTTCAGGCAAGAAGTGAAGAAATGTGTAAAGATGCTACATCTGGAAAATTTGGCTACAAGTCAAGGTAACAAGGACAATACTGCTGTATAATACCTTAAACTAATGCTAAATGTTTTTTTTGTTTGTTTTTCGTGTTTTTTACCATTTGTGGGATATTTGTTTGAATACGACCTCTGCATCTATACACAAGCACATTTAATCAGTCATCCTCCTGTTCTGTAATTCAGCATCTGAAGGAAAACTGAGACCAATTAGCTCTCACTGTGGCTATTTTTTTTACACAAGATATTTATCATGGCACCTGTGTTCAATGTGGAAATTTATAGTCACATTTTCACATTTACTCTGGTACTCAATCAACTTAAGTCATTTGGCAGTACGCAGTCAATACTAAATGCACTAAAGAAGTAATGGAAAAACAAAAAACAGTACAAGCACAAAATGGTATAGTCATATAGTAACTTGTATGTACTGAAGCTTATGTATATATTGTAGATGCACAGAGAAAGAAATCTAAACTTCTAATTGTGCTACCCGTTCCTTTTTCAGATATAGAGGTGGAAAAAAAGAAAAAAGGTTGCCCAGCTGTAACACTACTGATAACAGGAGTAGGATCAGTCCCCATCGCACTGGATGTTGTTCTCAGTCTAGAGGTCCAAACAAGCTGGCCACCTTTCACCAAGGAGGGATTTCAAATTGAAGCCTGGCTAGGAAGGAAAGTAAAGCAAGAGTACAAGCGCAAGCCATACTATCTTGTCCCAAAATACCAGGGCAAGGGTACGCTGGAAAGTGATGGGGTCCTTGCTAAAGGTAAAGCTTAAAAATGAATGAATGAATACTTCTGTCAATGAGTGAACTGAAACCAGACAGTGATAAACCATTAACGATTCTGACAAGGGATACATTTACACACATTCCAAATCTGAAGCTGAAAGTTTCTATTGCCGACAGTATTTTTTTTCTATGATACACAGATACTTGGCGGATTTCTTTCTCTCATGTAGAGAAAGACATACTGAAGAATCATGGAGCAGAGAAGACATGCTGTGAAGAAGGCAGAGCCCGTTGCTGCAGGTTAGATTTTATATTCTTTTGGAAGAGCAGAGTTTCAAACATGAAACACCTACTCAGTCAAAATGACTCCTACAGAAGTAAAACTAAATATGGAAATTTTATTTAAGTCTTATTGTTTCCTTTACATACAAGGTAACATTTTAGAGAGGGGGAAATTCAATCATGTGCCATGGACGGTCCAGAGTATTAGTAACCCTTCAATCAGAGAGGAACTAATCAGTGAAATCACCTACTGCAGTCTTTGGTTAGAATAAAAACCTGCAATTACTCAGCCCACCTTTGCACACAGTTGAATATATCCTTTAAAACAGGGTAATCGTTTGAGAATCCATCAAAGTCAGTTCCTTTATTCTCACACTCAGGAAGGATTGTTTGAAGCTCCTAAAGTACCTGCTGGGTCAGTTGAAAAAGGAGAACTCCTCATTTGACAAGTTCTGCTCCTATCATGCCAAGACCACCCTCTTCCATGCCTGCTGCTCCAGAACTAAAGACACCGACTGGGAGGCTTCACATCTGACCGACTGCTTTCTGCTGCTTCTGGACAACTTCGAGAGCCATCTAAAAGATGGTCAGCTCCCCAACTTCTTTATCCCAACTCAGAACCTGCTCTCAGGTCCGAGTCGTCAGAGCTGCATACTTTTGGCTCAACGTATTAGGACAGAACGAGACAACGGTTTTCCTATTTTCCTTAAGCAATGACTTGTGGACAACCAAGACAACAAACAAGCCATCGGGTTAGCTTTCAAGTGTGAAAGCATCAACCAAATGTCAATTTTTGTTATATAATTAAATTTCACTCTTTTCATTCTATTTAAATTCCTCCATTAGGCAGTTTAATTCATGTCTTGTATTTTCAGTTCAGTTTGTTTCAGTTTCAGTATCTTGATATCTTCTAACACCATCTTGAAAAGCACAAAATAAACAGTTGTAATATTATTCAATATTGTCATTTTTCTTTATTCTCCTTTACCAGCTGATTCTCCTTAAACAGGTTTTCAAAATGACCCCATTACACAATAGCTTTAGTGCAATCTACATCTACACAATGTTAAAGACCTTTAAAAAAAGATGTCAAAAACAGCAAATTCTGAGCCTAGGTTTAAAATGTTTTGGGTGGGCCTATTTCAGATTTTAATATTACATTTTTTATGCATTTTCTTACTGCCAAAAATCTCTCTCACTCTCAAAATCCATTTGGTTTTGTTTGTCAGTGAGTAATTTCCTGAAGATGCCAAGAGACTCAGAGTTAGTGGTGACTAAATAGTAGGGTTAAGTTTCACTTTCCTTTAAAAGCACTTGCAAAGCCTAGGGCTAATAGCTGTTCAAGGTCATGACAAACAGCCCATTGTTTGGATCTGACAATCAGTCCAATCTGTCAGATGGATAATAAGCTACTGTGGGCAAGTCAGTGGTAAAGCCAGGCTGGATTTATTTTTAAAATAGATATTTTTAATCCTGATAATTTTTGTCTCTGATTATCCATTTTCACCATCCACATTTTTGGGAAATCCAGGTGCTTAGAGGATACAACTAACTTGTTAGGAATGCTGAGTCTTTCTCAACACCAGTTACGCAGGATTACAAAATTATAAACTGCCTACACATGATCAGTGGTGAAACTGCTCTGCATTGGCTGTACTCCAGTTTTCCTATGGCGAGATCGATGTTGCCCAACACTAGCTTAGACATTGCCTACCTCCCAGATTTTCCACATTGAACATCAAAGTTCAATATATTTCAAGTTTGACCCTGTTTGCCAGTGACCTTTTGAAGTGCATCCAATCAGATTCAAGATACCAACAGCCAAAACGGAATTTCCTGATGTATACTGGCCTACCATTAATTACGTACTGTATCGCAACCTTGGACAAAACAGCAATGCATGAAGACAATTATCAGCCAGACAGGTTTATAGTCAGCATTGGCTCTGCGACCAACCTAGCAGCTAGTACAGTGCAAACCGCTTATCATGTGTAGACATAAGTCATTTGCGCCTTTACCTTACGGCATTCCTTTGAAAGCAGAGCCACATAATGCAAAAACTGACATGTCTTGCATCAGTTAAGACTTAAAAAAAAAAAAAAGAATACGAGTATACCGGTAACTGCATTTCCTCACATATCCTTTCATACCCCTTTTACTTTCATGGTTCAGCACAGCTAAATACTCACTTCAGATCCATGTAGATAAACTCAACTTCTTAAATAGAAGGACACAAACATAGGCCTTCACTTCCTATGGGAAAAAAAAAACAGTTTTGCATCAGTGAACAGTTGGTAGTGAGACAGACGTTTGCCATCTCACAAAAATCTTCATAAGATGAGATTTATCTGAAACTTACCTTCAACATTCCAGTCCAGTCAAAATTCCCCATGATCACTGAATACGGTAAGGAAATGTTGTAAAGTAGAAGTAAAGTAAATTTTTCTCAAAAAAATGTGTAAATGTGTGTGTGTGTGTGTGTGTGTGTCTGTAAAAATTTGGGTAACATGCCCCTTAAAAAATATAAGGTGATTTATTATACAGCTTTTTTCCTGCCAACATCAGAAGTTACATAATGCTAAAATATTTTAAGTAATACAAATCAGCTCTGTGGCAAGTAAATTACAGACAGGGGAAACATTTTTATTATTTCCAACTTAACTTGAATACTTCGGAAACAGTGGGAAAACACAATGAGAGGCAACTGCCACTGTAATTTATCGTAAACACGGTCCAGCAAGGGAAAGAAGAAAAAGAAAAAAGAGCTTTCATTCAAAGAAAATAACACACACAGGGTCCAATTCCCAAAGGCTGCTCCTTCCTGTTGAAAAAAAAAAGTGTTAGAAAATCCATATTGTTCCAAAATACCAAATTAGAAAATCACACACAACTTTTGTTGTTTTATTGTTTAGGGGTTCATAACACTCACCTGCAGAGTTAAGGAAATGGTGGGTAAACCCATGGCAGCAGTTTTTTTTTTTTTTTTTTTTTTAACTCTAAAACTGGGGCTATTGCCTCAGTTTTATGGCTTGCATTATTTGGCACCACCACCGCCTTCTGAATATTTGCATATCACACGAGCGATTCAAAGCACACTGCTGCACAAAAAATACTACTTGCTCTGAAGAGGCACTTCAGTTCCAACTTCTGATTAGCCTATGTATTGATATATTTTTGAAAAAGTTGCATTAATCAAAATATCTCTAAAAGCTATGTTTTAGCAATATGTATCAGTGCTGTGTCTCTGCAGCAGTAACCACCACTGCTGTAACTTTATGAATCATGTCAACTTACTGCGCCATAGATTTTATTCTGTACAACAAGACTTGTATGAATATGGGCAAGCTATGTCTTACTGGACTGTAGGGCTGGGCAATAAGTTGAAATGGAATACATAAAGTAAATCACTTAAATTTCATCTGTAATCCAGCAGAAACAAATGTTATTGCGAGCACAGAGGATAAGAACATGTGAACATTTGCTACACATCCTCTCTCTTGCTGCCAAGGCTTCACACAACCAGCATGTACCCTGGAAAGTTGATTTTAAATACAGTGGAAACCCTGAGTCAAAACCAGTGCACCGGCATTTCCTAACAGAGCAGACCCACTGTCTACAAGGTCGAAATCTAAAATTGTTTTATTTATACTGTCTCTTATTGAGTATATCATTGAGGATCTGTTATGCGTGATTTGCATGTGCAAAAATAAGAGATCTGGGCTACAATAAATCAACGTTCACCCTGGCTGCTCCTACAGCTCAGGATGCTTAAACTATCTCCACCCAAAAAAGTGTCCAGACCCAGGAAATGACTGCTCTAGGGAGAAAAAAAAAACATCAGGGAAAGTAAAGCATTTAGGTTTCCTAGGCCTTTAAGGTTATATTGAGATATTTTAAATACATTTTCTTTTCAAAATTGCTGTAGTTTTACCTTTTTTAGTACACAAGTCTAAAATAAGGTCCATCCCATACATTTTAAATGGGATTTTAGGGCATGGGGAATAGTTTGCTTTAATTAAACTGTTGCAGTTGTGTCACTTATGAATGACATTTGATTGTCAGACCCATGGAAAAGCCTGCAGTATGTGCTGACTTACATGAAAGATCCATTAAAATCCCCAATTTTGGCCTCGATCCCTGCCTCCTCTTCCTCCATCTCTCCTCCCTCCTCCTCCTCCTCTTCTTTGTCCTCCCTGTGGGTTGCACATTTCCTTCTCCCGCCTGTGCTTCTCATATCTCTGTGCCATAAGCACAAGCTCCTCAGGAACTTCCTTCAAAAGGATCCATGAAGGTAAAACACACACACATCACTATGGCTCACTGGAAATGTTTTGATACCCACACCAATTCTAATACACCTACATTTTCTGAATTTATGTCACATGGGTAAGATGGTAGATATAAGCCTCGTGCTTGAATATATGCATATCATCTTTCAGGTTGTAAATACCACTAGGAAACTTAGAGGTCGGCAGTGGATCTTCTCTTTCTCCCTCTGATTTCTTTTTCAATCAATTGACCCTTCTCAAGACAAATTTTCCTTAAACCTTGTGTGTATCCTAGACATTCGCATCTAGCTCTTGAATGATCTCCTAGAAAACATACCATTATGCAAAAAGCTGTTTTCTGGAGCATCAAGAACAATATTGATATAAATTGTGTTAACCTGTCCGGCTCGCTCCAGGATGGGAATCAGCTCAGGGGCCATCCTCCAGTCTTCTCTTGTTACCAGGGTAACAGCAGCACCTGTACGTCTGGAACATCAAAACATACAAATATCACAAAGTAACCCAGGAACTGCCAGAACCCTCCAGCACTGTTTTTAAGCTGCTGTCCCATCATGACTCTGTCTTAAGGTTTCATTCCAACAAAACACTACACTAATTTATTTCAATAATTAGCATATTTACCATATTACTATCAGTTGCTCTAGAGTTTGGCTGGAATGGAATAGGAAAACTTTTCAGTCACAAAGAAACATGGTTGAAACCTACTGGGCTAAGAGACAGATCAGCTGAAGTGTGTGACTGAAATGTAGCCAGGTAAAATCCCTAGACAGCCTTAACTGCAGTTAAGGTGTCTTTGAGTTCTTACCCTGCTCGCCCAGTACGGCCCACGCGATGTACATACTCCTCAATGTTTCGCGGGAAGTCATAGTTGAAGACGTGTGTGATGTCGAAGACATCCAGCCCTCGAGATGCCAGGTCTGTGGCAACCAGGATACGAACCCGACCTGGCAGGACAGATACCTTTATTTTTTGAACAACCTAAGTATGATGCTCACATCTTTGTCATAACTGAGGAGATGTCAATGATATTAATCCTGTGCATCTATGCCATGTCCACAATTACACAAAGAGTTTAGGCCTAAACAGGCCTTAATTTAATGTCTTTTTTTAGTGTTCCCCCATTTTTTTCTTACGGCAGCAGCATGGTGTTAGGGAGTGCATTTTCAGCAGTACTTATGCCACTACATGACTGTCAAAATACTAATACAACGCTATTTAAAAAAAGTCTCAACTTTTGCACAGTATTCTGCACAGTAGGCTGACGTACAAACTGTAGGTTACAGAAGAACTTTTACAGCATGTGTCCAAATTCAGTGACAGCCGTCTACATCATCATATATCATCATCACCCATTCGCGGCAGGATGCTGACTGAATCGATCATGAGGGTAATACAAGAAATTAACAATATTGATGGCAGGATATGAAGTTCTATTTCTTTGCTAGCTGATGTGCAAACCATACATACCCCAGTCCTCTGCTGTGTAAATAGTGCTTTACCTATCTAGGAATAAAAACTGCTGTTGCACTCATTTTGAATTGTTCAGCATAAGACCATCAGCTAAGCAATGAAAATGTAAATTTTAGCCTGCGTGTGTAGCGGGCCCGTATTTTTTGAACAATGTTCCTGCAATCTTGTTTCCCATTACACACTGTCTTTGAAATCCTTTAGAGCCTCTTCTCGGTCACACTGTTCACGGTCACCATGGAGACTCTGCACTGCCAGACCCCGCAGGCACATGTCACTGGACAGGTCATCAGCCCTGAACATGCATTCAAACACACACACACACACACACACACACACACCAGTTAAATGTTGTTGTCAACAGTGACAGTTAAATGAGAAACAGCACAACACTTCAAAAAAGCCAAACAGCGTCATACACCAAAACATTTACAGTCCAGCACTTTGAAGCAGAGTGGAAAATAACAAACACACCATTAAGTCCTACATATTCCAAGTATCTATCTGTATTAGGGATGTGCACAACTTTTCAGCTAAATGATTAAATGGTTCTGCTCTGCTAGTCAGCATGGAAATACCAGTTGGTTAAACCTAGATATGCCCACTTAAGTTTAGGGTTATGGTTGGGGCGAGGGCTTCTGTGTAGCTGCAACATCAGCACCAGCAGAGTTTTTTCAGCTGCAGGTGTTATTGCCTCAGGTCCTGTCTTCCACCTGACCACGCTGACATGTTGATTGTGAACAAAAAGTAAGCAGGCTAGTACTATTCTCTTTAATATGGCAGTAGGCCTCAGCTATTATTGATCCTACATTGCCTGTTCATTTAAAATGTAATAGGCATGCTGACTGTTATTGGTCCCATCTTTCAACCCACCATGTTTATGTTTATTCATTTCAAAAATGTATGGTCTGTAGGACAGTTTGTTTTTTCATAATAATATGCCAAAGGGTATACTGGTATATTATTTTATTAACCCTACTGCCTGCTAATTTTAAATGGTTTTCAATATGGTGTCTGTTATTGTTCCTGTCTTTCAACCAACCACTTAATTTGGTTCATGAAAAATGTATGGTCTTTGGTCTGTGTTTTTTCCCATCAGCCATTCTTTATCACTTGAAAAAACACTCTGAGAGGTGCTTTTTTCACTCAAAAAACTGTTGCAGCTGTGAAAGAAACACTGTGCGAACACAGCCTTAAAAGGAACCCATCCGGAACTCACTTAATCTTCTTGCCAACAAAGATGAGCACTTTATCCTGGGGCTGCATGTTGCTGATAAAGTCAAAGACATAGGACTTTTTCTCCTCTTCGTGGACAAACAGCACCGTCTGCTGCACTGTGTTCACTGCCTCAAATACAGAAAGAGAAAAATAATATGTTAACATGTATGCAAAATTCCACATCACATCTTAGTTGCAAGTGTCTAACAAAGAATTAATTTTACCAGCCAAAATATTTTTTCAGAGAAAAGTCACATTACCTTTTCGGTTATATTCATTTAAAATGTGCTCACTCACTATTAGAATTTATCTAGCTTGCCCTAATTTTCACCTGCTATGCATCATCACATGGCAATACTGTTACAACAGGCTTAAAAACCATTCAGGCAGGGGAGATACAGGAACATGCTATCACCCTGGGCAGAGCCAGTGTAATTAGAGGCCTATTTGATATAGAAATGCTGATTTGCTTTGACTGGCTCATGGCTGGAGAAAGTGTGCGGTGTTGTGGACTATGGTGGTGTGATGGGAGGTTCTGTTGTCCCAGTTCCATGTGCGTCAGTATTTATGGTGAGGTTGTAAATTGTTTATACATCTCTACACCAATATCACAGAGACAAGTTCCAGTACACTACACTACAAAATAGGGATGCACCTGATACTGTTCTCATGTAAAAATGCTTCGATACACAAATCTGATACCACTGTAACTGACAGAGGAACAGACTCACACACATAATGCTGTATTGCTGCTTGTAATATTTCTATACTATTTCTGTAGTTAATCTACCGCTACTGCCTTGTAGTGGCAGTAGTGACAGTGTCATGTTAAACTTGATTTTGCTTTAACAGGAGTGAATACATCATTATGAAAAATAATAACACATTGTCTCCTGAAAGTCACAGTTTCATTAAAAGTGCTTGTAATGGTATCGGCAAGTGCCCAAAAGTAAGTACTTTTACTTGGTCTGAAAAAAATGGTATCGTGTATCCCTAGTACAAAACAATATGATTGATTGTATATTTCCAGTGAACACAGCCTATAACAGAGTCAGTGTGTTGACTTCCACTCACTGCCAAGTCCAGGGTGCCCACATACACCATCATGGGGTTCTTCAGGTAAGATCTGGACAGTCGTCTCACACCAGGGGGCCAAGTGGCACTGAAAGAGTCAACAGGTGAGGAGATGAGATGTAAAGAGAAAGGATTAAACTACATCAGATCAAATACTTTTCACCCATTTTAGAAAACAGCCCTGCCAACCGTGGGAAAATATTCAGAGTACTTTGACTGGTCCAGTCAAACATTATTTATTGATCTTTTAAAAAAGTGCATCTTAGGCAGGGTCGTTGAGCCCAGTGATCACCAATGACTGGGGCCGCAAGTCTCCGCTGGCCACAGTATCTGAACTGACCGAATATGTGGTATGTTGATTTTTTGTCTTTTTCTTTATCTTTGTCTCTCTTATATTTAGTATTAATAAGAAGCGATGATAGCCTAATTAGGTCTTTCATTTCTGTGTGTCTCTCTTCTGCGCTATGACGCTATCCATGGCGCTGACACATTGATCAGGACAGATCTCCACAGATCACCACACGAAATAGAGCTGACCAAGAAATTTGGGCTTTAATTACATTTTTCCTTCTTCTTTTTGAACTTGACAGAGTGCACATTTTTAAACTTTATTTAGCTGAGTCCAACTTATGTATTATGTCCATGAGCACACAAATGAGCAAATGACAACAACCTGGTAATGACGAGTCAGACAGTAACCAGGAACTGTGAGAGGGGGACGTGCTACGGGAACTCAAAGAGGGCATGAGAAACGTGTAACAGTTAATATAGCCTGAGCCTACTAATCTGGTCCAAAATGAAAGATGAAAATACTGGGGACTAGCTGGCTTAACTATCGATTTGCGCAATGTAAGTCAGCATGTGTGTATTTTGACAAAGAAATGCGTGCTTGGTAAGCAAAATGCATACAAGTTGGCAGTTCTGGGAAAAATAAACCATTGCCTCGTGTTCTGTTTCTCAGAGGATCCGGCTTGTAAAGGTTCAGCGAACTGTTTTGATTTTATGTGCAAAGACTGTATTGCCAGTCTTTTCTATGATCTATTTGTTATATAGTAGTTTTGTCTGTAGTCATGTCCTTTGTTTGTGAAACACTTGGTGAAAAGTTTTCTTGAATGTGCTTCACAAATGTATGGGACTTGACTTTTACCTGGTCATGACAGTCTGACGGTCTGGACGGATGTCCAGGAGAATCTTCATAATCTGAGGCTCGAAGCCCATGTCCAGCATTCGGTCTGCCTCATCCAGTACCTTATCCAATGGTAAGAGTAGTTATCAAAAAACACAATGCTTAAAATTGAATAGAAGAAAATAGGCTAGGGCCACAAGTATTTATGGAAGCCAGAAGTCATAAGAAACTGTTTATAATATCTGTACAAAGATATCAACTATTTGTAACTGTAACTTCTTTTATAGCACACAGGACTGTAGGCTTTGCTTAATGACCTACAGAGGTCAATAGACAAAGGCACTGACACTGCCAAAGTTCAACCAAAGCTAAAAATTTATTCACTAATGGTAATGTAAGACACATTTGGGAACACCTTGCCTCAGCCCTACCAATCCCTAGCACTCCTCACTGTTACGACTGCGTCGTAAGTTGAGGGGAGTGTCTGTTTTTTCCTGTGCCCTGTTCATTTTTGTTTTCCCTGGTAGGTAGATGCAGCTGTGCAGTGATGGAGACGTGATTGGTTAATCACCTAGAGGGCTGCGCGTCCTTGGTGCCATGAACTGTTAATCTCCAACAAAAATGTGGCAGCGTCCTTTGTGGAAGAGAGCTTCGCCTTCCGCCCTCAACATTCTGTATTGCACTCGATTGAGAAGCCGCGATTTAGATCTGGCCATAGGCCGACGGAGAAAGTAGAGGTGGACTGCCCTTTTTGGTTATCTGATTGGTTTCTCTTGGTTTGTTCAGTTAGGGAGGGAAGTTTTTGTATTTTGATTTCTTTTCTTTGGTAAGTTATTTCCTCAAGTTGGTTGGATTGCTTTTGTTTGTTGTTTTGGGCCTTGGTCCACCCCGAAGCCAAATAGCCTGTTGAGCTTAACTTGTTCTTTTTTTGCCAATTGTACATACAGATCATCACTGTAATAAAATTCCCTTACTTCTTTATATGTTAGTGTGCGGATCTGGGTTGGGAGTTGGGGAGAGGAAGGGGCTCTTTCATTTCATTTCATCACACACAAACAAAAACATGCAGACACAACTGACCAAGTAGGTGATTGAGCGCAGATTGATGAGCTCATTCATCTGCAGATCGTTTAGTCGGCCTGGCGTTGCGATCACTATGTCCACCCCACTCTTTACCACGTTGACCTGGCCCCTCCTGTCGCCACCACCATAGATACAGACACTGAGAGAGAGGGGGGAAGAAAGAGAGAAAACATACTTTATATCTCAATTATTATAGGTTCATGTTCATGCTTTCAGGGTTCAAGCAGAGCTTTGAAATAAAAAAAAGTCATGTATACCATAACAAATTCTATAAGGTTTATATTAGGAGTAGTAATGTGGGGAGGACATAATTTCTGAGCTGGGATAGCACAGAAGACCATAAATGGTAGAGTTTCAAATGAGCTTGCAAATTATTATCATTAACATGTGAGTGGGATACATGAACACAGCACAACAGCAAACATTGCTTAATAGAGCCCATGACAGGTATTGTTAAGTTCTTGTATAATGGAGCTAAATGGGGTATGTAGTTGGTATCAAACTGTACGTATGTTGATTATAACTTGAATTATGACAATGTAGGCCTCTTGTACCTCTGATAGCCCTTATAGCTGTACTTGTTGCACTCAGCTTCAATCTGCAGAGCCAGCTCTCTGGTGGGAGTAAGCACCAGCATGCCTGGACCGCCACGTTCAGCCCTGGGTCTAAGGAAAGAAGGAAGCAATCGTGTTAGAAAGGAAAGTGAGGAAAAAATGAAAACAGAAAGAAAGGTGGTCTGACAAGGAGAAAGTCTGACAGACACACAGGCACAATTATTACAGTTGCAATCCACTGAAATATGTTTACCCTCACTGTACATTTACTCAAAGTGCCCCAAAAATAATGAATATTGCTTAAGAGTTTTATTTACAATTATACAACATTTAGTTCTGGCTGAGTGATTTGATTGGATAATAGGCATTCCATGAGTGCTGATATTCAGTTTTACTATTATGTATCACACCGCTTTACAAGTGTTATGTAACAATTTACATTTATGGCCACGACAGTATATCACGACAGGACGAGGTGGAGGAAAGAACCCTGGAGACTGTGCAAACCTCCAGGTGTGCTCAGACCTGCTAGTTAGCTTGTAGTAATGTGTAGACCTACACAAAGTAGCAAGCTAGCTTGCAGTTGTGACATTAACAACAACAACAATAATAATAACAACAACAACAATAATAAATCAGAATCTGCTGTCCCTCACTACTGTTACTTGATCAATGGCGTTGTGAATAAATGCATCCTGAGGTTCATCTACTAGACCACCAATATTGTGAGCAAACAAGGAACCAGAAATTTTTATCTAATTCTTGGAGCATATTAGTGCAACAAGAGGAGAAGGGGGAAGGTTCACCATTGTGCACTGTAGTACAGTGTTTCTAGCTAGTGATCTGGTTAGTTTTTGTTTGCTGTAAGGTGTGAGACAAACACTAGGTAGGATGCAAAAATTTGCGACGTCATAATTGATTTGACTATGTAACCTGATTATACTATGCACCTGTAAAATCCCCAAAATTGCCAAAAATGGCATATATAGCATAAATGACTTACTGCTAGCTGACTAACTATTTTTCAGACTCATACTAGTCATAGCAATTCATAATGCATTCTACTTTGATACATAAATAAATAATCTTAAATTTTTCCAAATAGCCTCATTTAAGCAACATCAGATGAGAGGGAGTGCTGTATACTCTGTACACTCTTTTTTTTTTTTTTTAAGTCTTTCTGGATAAGAACCAGTCCATGACTAAAGGTCATGGACTAAAAAAGACTGAAAGCTAAGGGGTCATACTCACACAGGCTGTCCATCCATGTGGATGAAACCTGGCAGCAGGTAGGCGAGGGTCTTTCCTGTCCCCGTCTGTGCAATGCCTATAAGGTCCTCCCCACTCAGCAACACCGGCCATGCCTGAGACTGGGAATGCGAATCAGTGGAAGGAAGAACAAAGTCAAGATAACAATTGTGTTGTGTTGCATGTTCTGTGCCTGAGACAAAGGCAGGCCTACATGCACTCATGACGCCAGAGTGAGGCCTGCATGTAACTTTAAAAGCCTGATAAGAAAAAGGCGGCAACTTTCAAACAATAGGAGCCAGAACAGACTTCGTCTCCCACCATGCCATGCTCCACTCACACCTAGGTGTGACTTTCTCCCACACTCGAACTCCCAGCTTCCATTGGAAGGGGCCCGCTAGGTGACATCACAGGGACGGAGCGGGGCCCCACGTGGTTACATGGAGCACCGCTCCCTCCCCGTGATCTCAACTAGCTTATATAAACCTGGGACTGTCCTGAAAGCACTGCTTCCAATTGTAACAATTGCAGCTAAAGGAAGTAACACACGTATGTACAATAATCCTATTTGGGCCAAACAATCTCCACCTCGCGGGACGAGCAGATTTTCCTTTGTGTTCAACCGAACACACAACCGGATCCAAAAGAGGACCACTGCACAGCCCAGCGCTCCCTCATCTTTCCTGCAGAAGTGAAGTAACAAGGGACGACCCTGTTTCTTCAAGTAACTTAAGTCGACGCCGCTGTTTTTCTCCGCTGCCGTGCCAAGGATCAGCCACCGTCTAACCCACCTAGAGAGCGAGAAGACGCCCCCCCTCCCGTCAGTATCCACGCCCCGAGGAACCGGACCGGACCCAAAAACGGATGAAAACACACCCTACTCGCTTCCTTAAGCGATCCAAGTAAGAGGCTTAAGTCTGGGCAGAGTTAGGGACTAAAGATGTTTTATTTTAAGCTTGTTGTTTATTGCTACCGATAATTTAAAGGACCGTGAGTCCATGCTGTTGCTTGTTGGTTGTGTTTAGCATGGCAACATGATTTGTGTGTCCAACTTTGTTGGTTGCTGTTTGTGTCAGCTTGCCACCGTGGGTGAGGCCTCTAAACTGCATTTTATCTGTTGAAAAACCAGCGACACAGTGAGCAGAGCACAGCCCGTCCACCGTGTCTCTGAGTGATAAAGGCAGTGAGCACGCCTCCCTGCGGCTGCAAGGATCTCTCTCTCTCACACACACACACACACACACGATTGCTTGGTGTACATAGTTGCTTAGTGATAACTGAATAACAGATGTTCATTGATTGAGGCGTACTGATTGTAAATTAATATTGCCAAAGTCAATAAACCCTGTTATATCACAGAGAAGTTGTTTTGGTATTATTTGCATTCTTTTTGTTTTAAAGGCTGGTCGCAAGAGTCAGTGCTCGAATTCAAACCTTCACTGTTCACTTTATGAATCTCATATCTCTTAGATATCAGCATTCTTAAGTGAACGCCCTTCTTGAGACTACTAATTGTTTGGTTGATTGGTCCCTGATTCCAGGGTGGTGCCTCGTCATTATTATTAATTGTAATAATAATATTTATTGATTTTGATAATTAATGATTATCCCTGATAATCATTTATTATTGCCAATAACCAAATTTGCTTGCTCCTAATGCCCTACAATTATACCAAAACACTTTTCCTAAACAGATTAAAATGCACAGAGAAAAAAATAACTATGAGTAACCTGAAATGTATTCAGGTTAGTGCTACAAAATAAAATAAAAAGTAAATAAATAAGACATTCAAGAACAGATGAAGAAAAACTGCATTTTCTTACTGTAATGCAGACAATAAAACCATATTGTTTTATCATGATATTACAATATGCAAAATCCCATACAATATCTAGTCTTCAATCATGGTATCAATATAATATCGATATATTACCCAGCCCTAATTAACATGACAACAAGACTATGCTAAACAGAAGGTAGTCCCACTGAGAGTAACTTCCGCAAGGGTTACCTATCTGGCCAAGATAGTAGCTGCATATAAAACAACATATAAAAAACACTAAAAATCACTTTTAGGTTGAGTGTAAAGTCAAAATTTTAAACTTAAGCGTTCAAACGTCGGTAGCCCAATAACAGACACGTAGCATGAGGGGCCAAGCCAAACTAAATGTTGGCTTAATACTTTAGAGACAGCTCATTAGATTTCTGCTGCGAAATCTTTCATTACCAGTTTCAATTTATTCAGTTTAAACTATGTTAAAGTTTTAAGAGTGAGCAGAATGCATAAATATATTGATGAAATGTACCAATAGTTAAGTCTATTCTAGAGCTAGGGCAGCTAAACTTTCATACCTGCCCAACTGGTTTGCAGGGATGCCAACCTAACAGCATCACATCAGCAGATCAAGGAGCACAGTAGTGGGTGGGGAAATTTACCAGATTCAGGACAATAACATTAACTGTAGCTCTGTACTGCTCTCCTCTTCAGTCATTTTAAATTGAAGACAACATGACATGCCCACAATCAGCATATCGACCACTAAGACAGAACAAGCTAGTGAGTAAAAATTATTATCAGCTAATCAGCATGATGTTCAATGCATAAATGCAGGAAGATTAAATCCGCTTTGTTGCAATGAAATACAGGAGTTAGTTTTACTATGTTTTAGCTCCAACAAATTATGCACTACTTGATAAATCAAGGCAACATCAACTACCAGCCAGATCAGTCGATCAGTCAGACATGACACAAACTTGTAATCTTCCAGTCTGACACATACTGCAGTCAAGATTTTAGGAGACTCGTCTCATACAATGTGACATGGAATGATCTTGTAAGATAGCTGTTGTTGCACAGTCTGCAGCCGCCTTTAAAGAGGCACTTGAATTTGGCTTTAATCACCTCTGGGTAGGGGAGTACACACATCCAACACAAGAACTTCATTTGGGCAACAAGGACAAATCTATGGCATCTCAAATAAAGGGGATTGGACACTCTCCTCTGGAGTCACACTGTGTGGATGGCTGTACCTAGCATCTTACACAGCATAGCTGTAAGTTTGTGGAGGCACAAACTCCTGTGCAGCATGGTAAATTCTGGTGTCTATGGCTTGTACATTTGTTTGACGAGTAACTTCAGCATGTTAACAACTTATCCAGACTGAGACAAGATGTTCGATACCATTTTCACCTCTGTACATCCACTGCTTCAGTTCCGATGGGTAGCATTTTGTGTTAGCTTAGCATAAAGACTTGAAATCTACAGGTGTCAGCTAGTCTAGCTTCATCAAAGTGGAAAAGTAAACCTTACAGCAACTCTGAAGCTGTCTTATTTACACAGTGTATTGTGTACTTGAAATACATGTCTTGGAAAGTTGTTGTTAGATGGTAGCAACTATAGATAGTAGGAACTATAACCACTGAACATATGTGTTTGTCAGGCTTACAGTACTGCATGAACACAGAGGAAACACTGAAGAATTATCCTAAGCACATGATAAGTTGAACTACTTCATAATCAAGGTGTCTAAGTGAGTCAATCAATAAAATAATCTGAATAAGGATATTTTTGTGAATTCAGTTCTTGCTAGGCTGCCTCATCTTTGGGTTTTGTGGGATTACCTGAAATATAAAATAAGCAAGTTCCTTTGCCTTTCATTTCTGCTTTTGTGCTGCTGCGCAAAAACAAAAAACAGCACTTCCTGTCATGCCTGCAGTTAAATAGGGTATTACCAGACACCAGATCCTAGTGATTCATGGTGATTATCAGAAATGAAAGTGTGAACTGACAACACAGGCCAGTGCACAGAAAATACAAAGCAGAAACATCATCCTGACGCAAACATCCTGCTCACGTACTCTTGAGCAATACACTGCATTCACGCATGTGTTCCGCCTTGCTCTAAGGAACAGTACCACAAACTCATTAAATTCTGGTCAACACAGCAGTGTAATGCAACAGGCAGCTGCTTGTTGGCCAGGTAATTGTGGGTGTGTCAGTCCTTACCAAAATAAATCATCCGTATACACAGGACGAACAGGTTCTTTCCTGCATAGAGAATTTCTGGGTGGCAGGTTCATTTTCTGTATTGCTTTGATAAATTGTCCAGTGTCATCAAAAATGTGTGTATTTTCATTACAATGGCAATACTGTGTACCATTAAACTACTTCATTGTTGTAGTAACAACATGGAAGGTCAATAGCAATACAGTCAGGCACTGCAGCTTACCAGTTCCACTAGAGAAACAAAGAGCATCAAGTTTGTGTTCATTATGTTCGAGTCCTATTCAGAGAATTTCAAAACAGTACCGAGGTGAATTCAGACAAATTTCACCACAACTCAAGTCAAATTCTCTGAATTCCCTGAATTGCATTACACGAGAGGTGCTACAACTGGCCACCGGGGTGGAAAAGGTGAACTTGTGATTGAAACTACCTCTAAGTCCACACATGAAAGTTTATTTTACTATTAATTTATTTACATTTATTACAATTGGAATTTAAATAGTTTATGCTATATTCAATTTTGCCATTTGCAATGGGACCACACATGTCAAAGTGTATGCGCTAATGACACTTCAAGTGCCTCTGGATAAAAGCATACAAAGTATAGGTGAAATGCCTTTTGCCAGAACCGTTAGATGAACAGTTTGTAAGGAGCATAGTGTTAGTGATGAACAGTGGTGGAAATGGGGGGGGGCGCAGGGATGGGCCGTTCCCCGAGTAAAACTCGGGAGGGAACAGGGTTCCTCCTCAGATTCTGAAAATCTATTCAATTTTTTTTTTATAGGGGGAAATCGCTTAGAGCTGTTTTACACTGTTTCTAAAGTGCGTTCATGAAACCGAACGATCTTGAACGTACCGCAAATCCAGTTAGAGCTCATACAGCCAATGGGAAACCATTAAAACAATAGTAACAAGAAGAACCAATGGGAAGGCGTGATACTGCAGAGTCCCTGGAACCTGCGTTCCTGTGTGCCAGCATCAGACTGGTATCAGACTAGACTACATGTTAGCAGCTAACAGGTATGAAGCTGTCCATAAATATATCAACAACTGGTGGTGGTGGTTTGAAAGATATTTGATCTGGTTTTGTCTCTTGTTTTGATAACAAAGCCACAGTGGCTACAATGCAGCTTGATAAAGTCGCCCTCTCACATAGTAGTCCACTTTCTGCTGTCATTAAGTTCCATTAGCTCGGCCACTGTCAGCAGGAGCAGCAGGGCTCAGTCAGCTCTGATCCGTTCACAGAGAAATAAGACAGCAGCTGGTGAGTCTGTGTTTCTGATCATTTGTTTTTCCTACAGTAGAAAAAGTCGAGCTTGCTGAGTCAACATGAATGACTATTAAATTTAAATAGCTTGTTGTGAGGTTCTCGTCAGGCTAAGTAGACCAAACTCCATTCAAAATTCTTGTTATTTGATTTTGCATTACCTATCGGTAAATATACATATAATTACAGCAAGACTTAAGACTTCTGACAAATCACTGGTGTCTTTTAGAATATTCGACATATTTGTGACTCACAGAACAGCACCTGACTACAATTAAAAACAACATTTACCACCAATTCCAGCTGTTCGCTAAAGTTACAGCCACAGGCGCACATTGCACTGCACATTAGCTGTCTCTGTCTCATGCTGCATATTTAGGCTATACCTGTCTGTGTAGGCCTATTTACTGTAAAAGAAAAAAAAAAGAGACAAAGAATGAACAGAGCAATATCTGATATCAAGTTAATTATATGTATTTCAAAGGTGAGGTCTCTTCCATAGCAGCCTATATTCAATAGCAATAGTGTCATAGCTTCTGTTCGATCTGGTGCTCAATTTTCTCAACGCTGAGTCTCCTGTAAAGACAAACTGAAACTGAAATGTATTATATTCTACTACTACTACTAGTACTACTAATAATAATGATCATAAAATAACAACAATAACTGCCTACTACCATAACATTAAAAAAGTACAAGGTGTACTTTCTATGGTAATTACTATCAATCATTTTAACTGCAGATTGCAGTTGTTTAGTAGCTCTGGTCCATGTAATGTGTAAATTGTTAGTTTATGCTTGGTTCATACATTTACTACACATTTATGAACTACTGTAGTATTGAGTTCATAAACAGCTCATGTACGTAGCCTGTGGTAGTCTGGCATTTAAATGAGGAAAACAGTCTGTAGACTGTAGTACAGCACACAAGATAGTTTAAAACTATCCAGGCTCTGTTTATGAAAAACAACTGAGGTTTAAATTGCTATGAGACTGTGTTATGTGGGTGAATTGACATCAATGACTGTTAGTAAACCAAAGCATTGCTGATGAATGTTATAAAGTCTGTAACAAAAATACCTAAAGTAAGATTAGATTTATTTGTAACAATAAAAAGTACTGTTTTTGGCAACATGCATAATTTGCAACAATACAGCAGAAACAATGCAGTGGAGAAGAGAAGTGTGAACCCCCTCTTTTTCAAAGGTAAATATACATTTATTTCATGTTAATATCAGAATTCCAATACATATGAAGAGTTCATTGGGTAACATTCTCATTGTCTGTCATTTGTCTTTTACAGAGAGGAGAGGAGACAAATGCAGTGGAGAGGAGCATGTTTGTGAAAACTGAATAAGCACTGTCATCAATCTGTCATTAATAAAATCAAGGGGAAATAATCAGTCGATGACAGAAATCTTATTTTAACTAACTTTAGTAAGAGTTTTTTTATGTAGCTCTAACGGTACTTAGTAAAATAAATAATAAATAAATAATAAATAA
>OMKZ01053548.1:0-11472 GCA_900302535.1 Neoniphon sammara
ATATATATATATATATATATTTTTATATATTATATATATATATATATATATATATATATATATATATATCCTTTATTTATCCAGGTAAAAAAAACTCTTTTACAAGAGAGACCTGGCTAAGACGGCAGCAACAACAATCAAATAAAAGTTTCATATACAAACAACACAGACAACACTAAGCATCCACAAATTAGAAATCACATAAAACATTTACATTTACTAAGAGACCACATTTCATAATCTCTTAACAAAGACTTAAATTCACCCAAAGTGATCAACTCAGATATTGTTAGATATGTTAGATGGTCCCCCTGTCTAGCACAGTGATCTGCACACTGCTGAAGGTATAGTTACATAGATGAAAGGATACATGTGTTCAGCGGTTATAGTTCCAATCATCTAACTGCTCCTAAAACGACTCGTTTTTTTTGTTTTCCAAATATGAGGTTTATTTTTTCACTTTGATGGAGCTAGACTAAGAACTCCTATAGACTTCAAGTCTTTATGCTAAGCTAACATGAAATTCTACACATATGAACTGAATCAGTGTACTTAAAGATGTGAAAATGGTATCGAATACCTTGAACAGCTACATCTAAGCATACTGAATATGTAGAAGTGAATTAGATGTTCTAACCATGATTACATGAATCAAATCTTTTAAAATTTGCATATGACACTCTATATTGTGTTTACACATGATCTAGCCTCTGAACTGATTTTCCCGAAACAAGCTGGTGTAAACAGATGACAAAGGGGCAAGAGTCAAGCACCTGAAGGAAATCAAGCTAGACAGAGAGAGAGAGAGAGTGTAGTTGCATAACACGGGAAAGTGAGCTCATCTCAATAAAGCAGTGTTTGTCTGTGACTGTCATGGGCTGTGATTCAGTGAGTTCCGAAACCAGGTTTAACAAACGTTCCATTGTTGGCAATAAGCATAACTGCTATTCAGCATTAGACCGACACGGGGGTATCTTGTGTATACTTTGAGTCATTTTCAATTAAACCCAGAAATTACCACTTGCACTCAAATAATTACATTGCAAACATCAAATCAAAAATGAAAAACTGCACAGCCTCCTGGCCCTGTCACACACAAGCTGCCAAGGTATGGTAAAGCTGCCCAGATGTGCACTCGTCTGAGAAGACAAATCAGAATAAGTAAGAGCTATCTCTGCTTGTGGACCCTGGAGAATTCATTGTCCCTCAGTTGGAGCCATCTGGCTGCCAGCTCCAAACACACACACTCTAAACACATCCAGATGACAAGGCTCACGTAACGTGCCGCTCAGTGAGAACTCCATCAAAGTACTGGCAAGCAGAAAACTTTGAGACCACTGTCAAGCTACCTTCTTGTTCAGGGCCACAGGCATCACTTCCTAACTAAAGCATTTACTCCTGTGAAACATGTGGAAGTCAGGGGCAAGTTCTAACGACTGTAAAACCTTCACGATTTATATATATTGCTCTAAAATACACATAATGTGTCCTGCATCTTGAATCAGATTTTAAGTGCAGGACAAGGGCATTTCTAGAACGTATAACGTAAACAAAATGAAAAGAAATAGCCTGAGAGTGAATTCACTAACATCTTTTCCAGCAAAGCTTCAGATCCTACCTAATGTGGTCCTTCCCGCAGCAGGTTCCCAAAGGCAGTGTAAATAGGTTGATCATATTTCCGAGCTGTCATTCAGCTTGCTTTATGCCTGGGAATTTTTATAACCCCTTCTATTGCAAAAACAGAGCTGCCTGTGCCAGCGTTGTTCATCATCTGAGACCGGGATAGGGGAAAGAAATTATTAGACAGGTTTTAAATGAAATCCAATCAACCACCTTTAAAAGAGTGGAATTTCAAATAATGGAAAACTCCCAAGAGTATCTAGTAGAGGAGTATTTTACTTTAAACTATAAAAAAATTCTAGTCATGGCAAAAGCATTAGGTATATTTTATTAAATCCAAAATGTTGATTTGAGTAATGCCACTGGAGCCTCAGGTAACAGAGGCATGCTGCTGAATTTTAAACACAGAGGGAAATGAATCACTCTACTCATGAGCCCAAACAGCTTATCATACTGCAAATTCTAAACTAACATGTTTGCATTGAGCATCACAAAAACCTGACTGCCTTGGGTCGGAAGGCACCCTAGAGAAGATGAGGTAACTTGATAATCTTCAAATGTTAAACAAACACAGCTCTCATGTAATGAGCACCAAAAAAGAGCCATGTTGAAAACACAAACTCCTACATTTTCATAAAATCATCTGCAACTCCTGACCTTGTAGATTCTTAAGTGGCTCGGGTTTTTCATTAAACAGAGACAGACTCTGATCCCCAAGGAAAATGCAGAAAATTCCCCAGTGGAGCATAAGCTGTGTGAAGCCCAGAGAGAGGAAAAACCAGGCCTCACTACTGGACCTAATCTAATCTAATCAAGAAGATATCCACTTGATCCTTGCTGATTTTTTTTGGCCTTTTGCTTGCCAAATGTTGCCGCTGTTCCTTAATGTTGGCCTTAATAACTTCAAAATGTGAATTGCTATCTACATGCTGTTCAAGGAAACAATGAATCAAGGTCCAACGGATTGATGCACACTACTTTCACTATGAACATTGCGTACATATTTGTAAGCTTGGATATTTCCTCAATGCATACTAAATAATTGAAGGTCATTCACGCACATGTAGTGGAAATTTTTTGAATCGTGAGTCAAATCAGGGATACAGAAGAGATGTGCCCAGGTACTCTGTTCAGTGCAATGATTCCTAGAACTGGTCAAGAGTTCAGCCCAAATCAGTGATATACTGTCAAAGCTCCATCAAAAAACTTTGATTCTTCTGTTAACAGTTGTCTCATGGGCTACTGGGGGCATTTGTGGAGGTTCAAGGTGAGTATGGAACAAAATGTGTCGTCCACGAATGACTCAGGAAGAACAGCAGGTGAGGATGAAGTTCAAAGGTTAACAAAGGAACTTCATCCTCCTTCATTCCTTGACAAAGCTTCTCACTAAAATAGTGGCCACATTAAGGAGGTGGGTTTCTTTATCGGAAAGAAGATAAAGACTGCCCATACACACCTCTAAAAATTTAGAAAAATGAAAAACATACCATCATGATGTCACAGTCAGCTGCTGTACACCAAACTCCACTTTTATCCAAGAGAATTTGTAGTTGGAGACATGGATCTGCATCAGGAAAATAAGGCAGTCTCCACTGAGGCCAGCCAAAACGTGAATGTGAGGACTGAACTATACTTTGATTGTACTGGTCCCTAACGATGGTAACTTCTCTCACACCACTGAAGCTTATATTTGCTCTGCAACAGGAAAAGTGGAAGCGCGACATTGGCCGTCTGACATAACTCTGGCCTTTGCTCCGAAGGAACCGCTCATTTGTCAGGGGGCCAGAATGCAATCAATGATGGTGTCAGGCGCTGGGCCAGAAAGAGCTGAACAATCTAGCACCTTAGGGGTGTCTTTCCACTGCGCAGGCCTCATCCTAGCAGATTACAGATGAGAAATGGGTGAGGTTAGAACTCTTTAAGAGTCACACTCCACTGATTCCGCAAACCACTTTCTTTGAAGCTACCACTTTCCCAGACAACAGGCACAGAAAGGGCCTTTTGGAGAGAAAAAATTAAGGATGACCTCATGTTTATGAGAAAGTGATGATGTGTAGAGTTCTAGAAAGGAGTCAATACATGGTTAGAACCTGGTTAGAGAACTTCCATCATAAAACAAATGGTTCAAACGTCAGAATATTGTTTTCAGTCTCAAGTGCTTAGCCTAGTACCTATGTTATGTTGTATTAACTTGAGAGATTTCCTGACATGGCAAAAATATTTCTTGAGTAATCTAATTTGAAAAAACAGTTGAAGCTGAAACAATGCATGCATTTTTCCTCTAGGCATAATACTGTTAACTATTGTTGACTCGCATCAAATTGCAGGGCTCACAAGTGCAGAAAGATGGATGGTCTTCCAAAAAATGGCAGCCTTTTTGATATTACCCAATTCTTTTTTTCTTTGTCCAAAAACCCCTCATTTGGAGAAAAGATCAGTATCAAATTGTCCACATTTGTTCATTGTATGATAGCGAGCAATGTAGAATGGTGAGCCAAGACTAGCTTTGTTTTCCCTCTCCATCCATGAATGTGTGTGCCAACAGGCCCATTCAGAAGGAGGCAATTAGAAAATGATTGACATTAATAGGGCTCAAAACATTCCTATTTTCTCAGCTGGATATTCCACAGGAGCATGACTGAGCTTTGGCTTAATGATAATGATACTCTACTACCGATTACTGACACACGTGGACTGAGGGATGAATGTAGCATGTTGTTAACACTGTAATTTCAATTGGTTTTTAATTAAATCTATCAGGAAATATTCAGTAAAAAGCACAGACTAGAGCCATCTTGATTTGGTACAGATAACAATCACACCTCTTGCTTGAACGATTCTGTCTGGATTTGAACACCCCGAGAATTCGATAACCAAGAGAAAATTATCTCTCAAGTGTGGGGTTAAGGTACTATAATAAATGTTGCATCCATTTTTCAATTAGATGATACCTGAAAAACAATCCTGTATCTGACCAGTTTCATTCAACACCATCTAAATCGGAGACCTGAACCTAGACTATACATGAACACGACATAAATCTTCAAACAGTATGATCCCTGTGTTGCATGAGCACATCTCGTACGGATATAATGAGGAACATGTTACCATCATCAAATACAGACCTTGGCCCCAATGTCTTTGGAGAGAGCAACACATCACAGCGTGCTATGAGCATGGGGGCAAAGCAAGGGGTCACCTCAGTCACCTTTTTCCTCCCAGATGGCTCTGGGATGTGGGTGGCTAGAGGGGGATTTCATTCATCCTTGACACAGTGACTAGACCATTGTTTCTAATTTCCCAGCAAACATCAACAAGACAAGGAGGTGGTTCTGTAAAAAGGCAGATGCCTTGTTTTCAGTAGCAACAGCATAGGGGAAAAAATGCTGGCTCTAAAACCAAAGAACCATTTAACACCTTTGGAAGGATCTCACGTGTCCTGTGTCTATCCAAACACAATTTCATGGAAATATGTATTTAAAAAAAAAAATAAAAAATTCTGAGACAATTGCTTATACAGAAGTCTAGAGGGTTCTCTTACAGGAACATAAAAGCTTTGTGTTATAATTCCTTGGAATGTAGCACTGTAAAGAAAACAATATATAAAGACAATCATTATGAGCTTACATTTTTAATAAGGGTTCTGAAAATAAAGTAGCATATATATATCAGGTGCCCCTTTGATCTGCATCACAGATCAACAAAAATGGCTTTCTGATGAAATGTTCTACAAGAAAAAAGTTCAACTCGGTTATGTAATTTTCAAAATCTCTCTCCCCTCTATTTTCTTTCTTTTTTTTTTTATCTCAAGCTAGTTAGGCATGTTAAGGGGGCCAGTGAGACATCAGCCGGAGGAACCATTCCATCCATGTTTGCGCCACACTGTTAACACATTGAAATACCACTGTTGAATGTGTCTCCTGGGTCTCTCACCTTCAGGTCAAGAGGCCAAGGGAACAAAGTGTCTCCGATAGCAAAAACACTGGAGCCTGACTGTTACTTCACTGGAATGCTGCCATCGCTTTTTGGATGGAGACAAAAGGATCCACAGGCAATACTGCAGGACAGACTTGAGTTTCCATAGGCTACATATTGACTGGATTTTCAGTAAAATTATCCATTGTGTAATATGTTTCCGCTGAATGATGCCAGTCATATGATCATCATAATAGTTTGCTTTAATTTAACTTAAAATGGCTTATGCTTTGATTGATTTTCCTCCTAACAATGGAAAACAAGCCGAGGGTGCGATTGTCTCACATCAACAAGAGGATTACGACAGAATCGTAAAACAGCCAAGCTGGCTACTGGTCAAAGGGACAAAAGTACTTAAGCCTGAAGTTACATGCTGTATATGATTTTCAGAAAGATAAACAGAAACCCTGTTGAGAAATTCAGCCCTGAGGGCATGGGAATAAGTATGGCATTGGTTAAGGCACATGGTGTGGCATTATAAAGAGAAAATGCTCCAATTTTTTGCATTTTTATCATCATCATCAACTTAATGGCAGTACCAACTTAAATGCCTGAGAAGACGCTCACAGCCACAATTACAAAAACACTTAATGGTTACTAAGATGGATTCCCAATATGATGGCACAACTGTTTTTTGTTTTCTGTTCAGTGACACAACTGTTTTGTTTTTTGTTGTCCTTCCTCTGTCACGCAATGTCTCTTTGAAGCAGTGCTGTACAGCCAACTGTGCTTACACAAAGCAGAGGCGGCTACTCAAGGGGGATAGTGGCTAATCCGTCTTCCTTTCCTCCAGTACCGCTCATCCCGGCTACTGGTTTTCAGAGTGGTGAGCAGACGGCCAGTACCTGGTCCGTCTCCCCAGTAGAATAACAGACGCCACCTGGTAGCCATCACCAGCCTAAGCCACCAGACCTTTTGGGGAACTGCCAGGGCATGAGGTCTGCTGTTCAGACAGTTGGTGGATGCCCAGGCGCATACTGTCTCCCTCATTATAGAGAATATGGAATAGTTTATTTAACCTCTATGCGTGACCAGGTATAACTGGGTTTCAGCTCATTATCCACAGTTATTTTAACATTTAAATCTATAATAAGTCATCCTACTTGTGATAAAATTAAGCAATAAGACAAAAGAAGTTGCAGTTCAAAGTGATTTGAAAGAACTTCAAAGGTGCTAAAAAAACATTCTAACAAAAGTGAGGGCAGAAATTCAACAAACCTTTTACTTAAAAAATTCTATTTTCCTAACAAGAAACACAGCTCTTGAACTAGAAGAGGTCACTCAGTAGAGTGCAGATCTCCATCAGGCGTTGGTGGTGACACAATGATATAAAGTAGATAGCTGTTATTGCTTTGTGCCACAACTCGTAGAGAGGGTAAGAGGGGTTTTCCATGATGGCTTTCATCTTGTCCCTCGTCCAAAGACCCGAGAAGATTAGGCAAATTAGTCCGCTGACGTATGAAACAGCGACAGCTGTTTTGCACTTCATTTTTTACAGCGGTGAAGCATCAGGCTACAGAGCCTACTTTAACCCCTGCTTGTTGACAGATTCCATCAGCTTCTGACACTTTTTACAGTGTTGTTCTAATGTGTGTCTGTTCTGTGTTCTGTTGACTTTTTTCATGAGAAAACACAACACATGTTTTTCCTGGATGCGGAGAGAGAGAGGGAGAGAGCAGCATGTTTGTGCGAGCTAGACAATTAATGGAGTGAGGGATCGGAGGTAGTGAGAACAAACAGTTTTCAAAATTTTTGAATCACTGCAACCACAAGAGGTTCTTCCTGATACAGTCATAATTGTCCACAAAAAATTAATTTGATAGGCCCAATAGTTTGCGAGATTAGCCATGGACAGACACACAGACATACCTGACCAACAATAGTTAAAAAACAGAGCGACATATAAGTAGCAGTAAGAGTATATTTGTTAGCTAAGAGATGTAAAACATTCAGTAAACTTATACTTGTATCTGTTGTCTTAGTTAATTTAAAGGGTCATCACAGTTACTTGCAAAATGAACCTTATTCGTCTAGTTTTTGCCATCATGACGACTGATCGCCTTCAGAAGTTTGTCACTTAACTCACTGTTAAGCTTACATACATACCCTCAGTTCGACAGGAGCACTGACCTCCAACGCACACCCAGAGGACCAAACGAAATCTCCAGCAGTTGAGCTTAAACAGCCCTTAAAACATACCCTTTCAACACAGCAAAATGCACCCTACAGTGAAATGTCTTCACAAAGCTGATTTGCAGTTAGTGCTGCTCTCCAAATCCAATGCTCCATCAGTCAACAGTCTCCAACTGTCAAATCAAAGCAGCAATTAAAAGCTAACCTTTCAACAAATGACACCCACTAATGGGACGTTTTCCAATGATCTAATACCTGAAGGTACATAAAGCTCTACAGTGAAGTGAGAGATGAAATTTTGAACACAATGGCAAAAGGACAATAATGATCCTGGATGAAACTAGCTGGAATTACCCTTTACATTAACTGACATAAAAAGTGTGAGTTTTAAGGGTATTTTACAATGGCTTCAAACATGATTCAGCTAATCCACAGAAATGAGGACCAGAAGGTTTATACCAGAAAGGAGACCAGAAATTTTAAAATGTAAAATAAATCCAGCAAACCCAGTGGCGTAATGGTATCAACATTTTCTTAAAAGGAACTGAGATTGTCATCAGTTGTGGTTTAAACATTATGAATCACAGTCAATCAATAGCTGCAATGTTGGCTGCAGATTTTATGCAGATCTGCAGAAAAATCTAATTATCTATTGCTATCGTGCAGCAATCAGTGTTACCCACACATCTTCAGAAAGTGTCTCATCTATCTGTCTACCTAGACACCTGATTTACATTGTTTCAAACTACAGAAAAAAAAATCATCAAATCTATATTGCTACTGTGATAACCCAACATCAAAAAGATTTCAGCTGTGAAGCATTTGTTAACACTGGATATATTCAAAAATAGTGCAAACATCCCAGGGAACTATAATGCCTTCAGATCAAAACTTGCACCATAATACAGTATGTACGACTGAAAGGAAGGATTATCTGTGCACAGGCTCTTCACAGGTGGAAGAGGTTACTGTTAATAAAGCTTATATAATTCCAAGTCTTGAGATAGAAGCCCTGGAATTCACTGGCTCCTCCTTTCACCTTCTGCCTTTCCCCTAATTGAACCCATGAGTACCCTGCCTGAGACTGACAGCTTGGCCCCATTGGTCACTGGATGTGGATTTCACTTTTTCCAGAACATTGAGGGATAGAGATATCTGTTGATGAGTATACTCTGACTAAAAACAAGTCACATTTTGCTTCATCTGCTCATGTTTAGCAAAGACAGATGACAACTGCAAGCAGAAGAACAAGGCGCACTCTTAAAATGTCTTCGGTGAACACTTCTATTGTTAAAGGGAGCTCTGACGTCTTAACACTGAGTACGGTGAGACATGGTTAGAGGGTGTTTGGAGCTGAAGACTAAGGGAAAAAACAGCATGTTGCTTAACATATAAAACAGCATTCAGCTGCACTTTGCTCCGCTGGTGCTGAATGACAGAGTCCAGAGCCAGAGGAAAGTGATGCCGCGGGGATGTACTGCTGAAGAGTAAGATGTGACTCAGCGAAGAGAATGTCCAGGAAAGCAAATTATGCGCATTTTTCCAAACGAGACTGAATCACATTTATGACGTAAGAGCTACGAGGAAGTCAACAGGTACCGGGAACAGTAATCGTAAGGTTACTGGACAGTTAGGAAAAATACTGAAGCATCAGGACTGACTGGTATTCTTTAGACGGTGCCGTGTTAAATATGGAAATGTTAAACTTCGGTCAACCAACAATCCACAAAGTCTAATTTAAGAAGTCTCCAGTTACCTTAAAAGGGTAGTTTCAAATAACCTTGATAAAATATTATTTCTTATGAGAAGCAGCCATTTGACTAACAATTAAGTGGACTGTTTGAAATTGGAAAACCCAGGTCAGCGTGGATTCCAATAAAGGTCCCTCAAGTTGAAAGCAGAGGAGGAATTGTACACTAATACCCAAAGCAGCTGAAATGCATTTATCATATCAAAGTCAAATCTTTTTACACAAAATGATCTTTCAATTGTTCCTCTCTGGTAGATATCATCTAAACACTACTAAATATTGTCCAATATTTTGGAAAGGTCAGAAACTCCAAAAGAAATCCAAAAGAAACACTGTGTGAGGTAATATACCTCACCCTGCATGTTACAATCATCCTAACTGTGGGTGCTGTTTTGTGTTATAGGCACTGCTAGGCTATTATCAAAAGCTATTGGATTGTTTTGACAAATGGGGGAAACAAAAAATTACATTATGTTCAGCATATAATCGGACACTTAGAAATTTGTCAGAGACAATCGCTGTAAACACTGAGCAAAGTAATCATGAAGACATATTCTAATATCTCTCTATCAGGATTTCAAGAGAACAAATAGGCTTATTACTCCCAGATGCCTTGTACAAATGAAACAAATACAGAGAACTAAGAACACATGTCAACATTCAACAAATAAAACACAGGGGGAAATTGCAAAGCAGTGACCAGTTGCAGAGAGCAGCCAGTAACATTCAGTGAGCTGCCCGGGCAAAGGAAGAACCACGGACATCCAAGTATTTAGCCTTTAACACAGTGACACATCAAAGCAAATTACAGACCGGCCATTTCGTACTTATGTAATATTTTGGAATTAGAAAAAAAAAAGTCACATTTCTTTTAAAATTCGTGCTCCTGACTGTTGTTCCCATGACACAAAGATGATGGTAAGCAGAACAGTCGGAAATATTTCCTTGTTGTTTGCCTGAAAAAGTGAGGAAAATTGGGGAGAGGGACGCCTGCCAAGCACTTAGCAGGAGGGATGCAAAAAAAAGCCCGAGGTTCTTTGAAAAGCAGCACTGAGCTGTTGTAGCGGGATTATGAAGTGAGGCAGCAGATGAGGGCAAAAGTGTCAAGTTTTGGTTTTGCTCCAAATATGTCTCATATTCCGTTAAAAAACTCAACTCCCTGCTTCTTGTTTCCACTGATTACATAAATTCGAAAAACTCTTATTATGTCACTAATCTACTCAGGAGTCTATAATGGATGCACCATATATATAGTAAAACGGAGATTTTTGGACAAGAGATTAAAATTCAAGCCAAGGCATAATGGATACAAGAGTGAAGTTCTTGACACAGTGGTTTCTGCCATCTTATTTTACATACAGTGAACCCTTGGCTTTGATCAACAATTTATCCCCCTCTCTTTCATAAAGGTAGTCTAAAAGACTCCTCATGTATTATCTTGTACATTATACATTTTTGTTACATAATTTCATGAAGCCCAGTAGTCTCTAAAAAAATTAATGCAATAAAAAAAAATTATTAGCCTATGTGTGGAGCTGTAACACTCACTGGTCCAAGATTACAGCTTTGTATCTTTCATCAATCAATCTGCAAAAGAAAAAAAAAATGACTCTTGGAAATCCCAAACTTTTCTGAAGTTTTTTTTTTTTTAAAAATGCCCATGACGACACTCACATGCTCAAAGTGCCATGGACTATCTGCAGTGTTTTCCCCCACGTGTCGATGTATTACTCCAGAATAGTGCAGTGCGGTGGTCTGCACGGCAGGAAACTGAAGCCCAAGCCTGGGCTGTAACCGCCACTTTCAGACCTGACCTGACTGAGTCCGAAGGGTGCTGCCAAATTTGAAACCTCACCAGACACATTTTTTAGCCCTATTTAAAACAGACATGCTTGCTTGGGTTAGTTTGACTGATGCCTAACCTGACTGCCTCAACTGCTTGCTCTCTCGTAATTCTAAAAAAAAAAAAAAAAAAAAAAAAAACATAACAAACA
>OMKZ01053548.1:11492-24439 GCA_900302535.1 Neoniphon sammara
CGTAAATTAAAAAAAAAAAAAAAAAAAAAAAAAATCATTACACACTAGTGCTCAAAGAGAGGTAGAGTACTTAATTACTTCTGACAGCCAAGTGTTTCCAAGAAGTGATCATTTTCAAATTATTAATGTTGCAATGACCACAGAACATGAAAACAGTACTAGTATTACCTAGGAGCAGAAACGACTTAAATCCTAATATAGGCTTGACAGCTCATTTTTCCAGCTAGTTGTCTTGTCTGCTGGTTCTCAGGTAATGGAAATAGGATATTGTTTTAGCCACTTCAGACACTGCAATGTGTGTGGCTGTGCAGGGTATAAGTTTGGACAGTGTCCTCAGATTCTGCCAGCCTTGTCCTGAACAAATACTTTCCCCTTCATGCACAATGTATTTGGGGTAATTTTAGCCTTACACAAAGCATTTTCTGCTGGTATCAACACCCTTTTGAAAAGCAGAACTGTAACATTCTACTCTGTGCATAGCAGAAAGGATGCATGCTTCAACCTCTGCCAAAAAGGGTGAGGAATTTAGTGGCATCAATAGCATGTTTAACCTACAATTAAGAGTACTTAGTGACCTTACACACCTCTTTGACATGTAAAGACTGAATTTACTGAAGAAACGGTCACCCCTAAGGATATGGTAAAATCTGTCATTAACAGAGATAATTAAAGTGTGAAGCCAGGGGGGGAAATTGCATACTTACATACAACGGCTGTTAGCAATAAAATTACAACACCTAATAGAAATACCATTTTTACACAAAGATTCTATGTGGCTAAATCAATGAAATGCAATGAAATGTAAAAGATTCAGACAGTAGCCTTTGTTTTGTTTCCTCAACTCCTTCTGTTACTCCTCCAGCCAGAGGCAAAAAAAAAAAAGTTGATCACCCTGAAACTTTCAACACCTGACGAAGAGAGGAGAAATGGGGGCCGAACTATTAAGGAGTGAGCGAAAGTAAGAGAAAAGCCGAGGTGGAGGGGGCGGGAGAAAGAGGGCTGGAGAAGGTTCCCCGCCCAGAAGGTTGGAGAGGGTCAGTGCGGTGACTAGTATGCACCAGGAGAGAGGGGGAGGACCCACATGTAAAAATATTTAAGATGCACGGGCAGAGCAGAACTTCAGTGAGGAGATAAGACAGTGAAGAGTTGGTCAAAGGACGGCTCCAGCTCTACCAGTCTACTACTATTAACTGAACCAAACCAGCATCCAGCGTCTTTCCAAGACCTCCAGAGACGAACTGCTACTCGGACTGACTGCTTTCTAACAGAGCAAGCAAATCTAACCAAGCAAGGCTCTGGTGTGGTTGAGAAGATTAGGACTGTTTTATAGAGAAAATGGCCAAAGTCAATTTGAGTGTAGTGGCGTTAGGGGTCACCCTGCTCCTGCTGGCAGAAACATGGGCCCAGAATCCCAGGAAGAGACTGGCACCTCCAAAGCCCGTCAAGGCCCAGTGCTGCGATGAGGTGCGATCCCTGAAGGTGCAGGTGGCCAATTTGACCAGCCTCCTCGAGGAGATGAACCGCAAGCAGGAGACAGACTTGATGAGTGTTGTGAGGCAAATGATGGAGCTGGATAAGCAGAATCGACAACAGGAGGCCCGTGTCACCGAGGCAGAGAGCAAGTACTCAGAGATCAACAACCGTGTGGAGATGATACAGTTACTACAAGCTGCAAATTCAGTCACTCAGACCTCATCAGGTAAGCGCCAACTCTTTGGCTGTGCCAGATGTCAACACACTGGTCACTGCTTAGTGTGCTGCTGCTTGGTGTCAACATATCTCAGAAAGCAAATATGGTAGGAAGCTTTGTTTGAGCACTTCTTTTGCTCAACTCAATCTATGTGAAAGTATTTTGTTAATAGTACAGTCAGCAGTGACTCTGCAAAAAGTTCACTGCTTCCACATGGTAGAACAGAATCCAGCCCTGACTCAGTAGCACATGGTTGAGCTAACCATTTCTTTCTTTCTCTTGCCTGCTGAGCAGCTGCTCAGATGCACTCTCCTGGTGTGAAAATCATATCAAATAGTTGCCATATGTACAGCAGAGCCATAAACATTCACATACAGACTTTTCAAAACTAAAATATAAAACTAACAGATATTTGTCTCTTTCTCCCAATGACCTGTTCTGACAAACTTGCTACTGCTGTGAATGACAGCAGCTGTTTAGAATTCTGCTAAGCTTTCTTTGAATATATTGCAACATTTTCTTTTCAACGGGATAAGTGCATATTTTAACTGATATTCTTTATAAATATCATTAGAGAAAAAGTTGACAGAATATAGATTAACGATTCATTTTACTGTTACGTGAACTGCTGTTTACCAAAATCTAAACTGTCTAATAGGGATACTATTTTGCATACAGGACACTATACATACACATAGCTGTGAAGAACTATAATCAGCCTTGCATGCTTTGAATCGTGGGCACCAGACAGCTGCCATGAATTGGTGATAATGTAGATTATAGCGCACACACTAGTCTGAATTGCCCTACAGCAGCTGAAAGCAATAATTTGAGTCGCGTCTGCAGGGTTGTCAATAAACACCACTTCCATCAAATTCATCTCCATCATTTATCTCTACTTTAACAAACCATTAATCAGCAATGGCCACTGCAAAGAAGTCTGGCCAGGAATGATGCCGTTTATTATTTCAATACTTTAATGGCATGGTCTAGCAGCTACATTTATGCCACTGGCAACGAGAACACAGAGACCTTGTTAAAGCTTCAGCAAATTAAAGAGACACTGTGCAGGCAGGAAAGCAAGACAGGAAGAGAAGCAAAGATTAAAGAAAGTGGGGCTTTCCACATCAGACTCTCTCACTGGGACACACTTTTTTGAAGTATCAGGTTCATTTCTCCACAGTGACCTCACAGTCCTGCTAAAGGCACCGCCATGACAGGAATAAAAGAGAATTATGCAAGAAACTTGGCCATGTTGTACATAATCACTCTCTATTTTTATATTTTTTTCACTTTTGGTGGGAAAAAAAGATCATTCTCTCAGCAGTCCCCTCACTTAAATAACCACCCACCTTCCATGTAACCATTTATGGTCAATTTACAGTTAAAATTGTCCACACAAAGGTCATGTGGTTTTGCCCTAACTAACCAGATCCTTTTTTTTAGATGCTGTCTATGACTGTGCATCACTGTACAACCGGAACTACAAGATCTCTGAAGTGTACAAACTGCCTAAAGACGAGTACCTGGGTACCCCTGAGCTGGACGTAAGTCGTGGTCACTGAGCTGTTTCATTGCCCACACCTCTGTTGTATAGTCTACTTTTTGGTAGTGTGATTCTTGTCCATACATTAAGAAATTCTAGATATCTGTCAATACTTGTAGGTCTACTGTGACATGGAGACAAATGGTGGAGGCTGGACTTTGATCCAGAGGCGCAAGGTGGGCCTGACATCATTCAACCGTGACTGGAAGCAGTACAAAAATGGATTTGGGACAATCCGTGGAGACTTCTGGCTGGGCAATGAACACATCTTCCGTTTAACAAGGCAACCCAGTGTGCTGAGGATAGAGATGGAGGTACGTGCTGGGAAGCGGGGCAGTCAAAGCAGCCTTGGGTTGACACACTGAGGACCAAGAATTTAGACCATGGTGAAATATTCTATGGTCAAAACTTACTGATAATATCAACAATTCAAACCAGTTATTTTTTTATGCACTTTGAGCTTAAGAAAATAAACAAATCATATTTTTGGAACTGTTAAGTGGCCTGTGGCGGTCAATATTCTCAGATGCACACTTTTGTCTGACCCTCATTTCGCCAAGTCATGGTATGTGTATTTTCCAAAACAGGACTGGGAAGGACAGACTCGCTACGCTGAGTACGGCTTTTTCACTGTGAGTAATGAGCTTAACAGCTACAAGCTCTTCCTTGCCAACTACAGTGGGAACGCTGGAGACTCCTTGCGCTACCACAACAACACCAACTTCAGCACCAACAACAAGGACAACGACAAGTGTGTGGACGACTGTGCTGCACTGCGCAAAGGTATGATAACAAAGCAACTCTCATTCTTTACAGTTTACGTGGTCTAGTGTTAAATATCAAATCTCAGAGATATTAAATATTTCTTATGAATCAGAAATGAGTCTAGTCTTCACCCTCAACTTCTTACAGGTGGTTACTGGTACAACTGCTGCACTGACTCCAACCTGAATGGTGTCTTCTATCGCTATGGGGAGCACACCAAAAGCACAGATGGGATCACTTGGTATGGCTGGCATGGGCCCAACTACTCCCTGAAAAAAGTTGAGATGAAGGTCCGACCACAGAGTTTTCGTCCATGAGTGCTTCAGCTGCAGGCCGTGGGTGAAGATGATATGCATGCTTGCTGAGAGATCTAAGAAATACCTGTGCAAACAAATCGTGGCTTTCCTTTCACTGGGAGTTGAAAAGTTCTTTGCTATTGTCTGTTTCATTGGGCTGAATGTGTGACTTTTTTTTTACCATGTTTGATTGTAAATTGTAGTTCATTTCATATATTTATCAGTGAAATATTTTATTTTCTTAAAAGCTTTAATAGAAGCTCTTCTACCACTGTTTCATATGGGTAACTGGAATTTCATTCCCTCTGTCATTTTTCATTTGTCATTGGGGTATAGTTTTCAGTCACAAAACAAGCTGTAGGCTATAGAGAGCATGACTGCAACTAATGGACTGGCATCAACAAATCATAGGCAAAAGAAGACAACACCACAATCTATCAGATACATCGCAAAGCACCTTTGCTTTGAGTTACTGGAATGGGACCAAGCACCTGAAGTTTTTCCTATGAATTACACTGCAAATTTTATTGTAAAAACCTACCTGTTGATGATGAAAATGTGTAATTTGTAAAATGTGTACAGCTCTATAATTGTGTTGTTTTATGGGATAGAAAATAAAGTTGTATTTTTAAGAAAATGTCTGACTATCCTGTGTTAAACAAATGAAAACATATAGTCTTAACTACTTTGTGGCTAAATGCAATATTGGAAAATGTGACAAAGAGAGAATGACAGCAAAGAGTCCTGCCTCCATTCATATATAACAATGACCACACATTTGCCTTAAGCCACTGACCTCTGACACTAAGGTCACCTCCTGACATCCTGGATAAAGTTCCCAGGGCACATAAGGCAAATGCATGAATTAAGACCACACACATTGTAACACCATTTTGTTCCATTCTGAACCAACTGACAGTATTCACTGGAGCAATTTGAAAAGTTGAATACCTACAGAGAGTATGTACTGCCCATACAGGCTCAGTCTTTTATGAGGAGCCACACTAATTGAGGGCATACATCTAATTCAAGATGGGTATTTACCCCTTCCCCACAGAAGAAGTGACAACAGCGGAATGAATGGCCCCCTGAGAAGAAAAGTTTGGACAGTGACAAATGACCAGGTCTTTCTATTCCAAAGGCCATAAACCATCCACACAAATTTGTGCCCCTGGCAGCCAAACAGGCCTCAACAGTGGCGGACAGCTTATCTAAGCAACTCTGAGGGGCCAGTTACTCCTGAGGCTACACTTCACACAGAGCGAGGACATGGAATAGCCTTTGGGTCAACACAGGTAGTACACATCAGCACCAGCTGAAGTGTACTACAGCTTATTTTCTGCGAAGCCAAGATATTGTGAGGAGGTTAATGTGGCTTGACCTCTGTTTTCCTTTGCACGCATAAAACCGGCGGCATCATACAAACCATACTGAGGAAATGATATAAATGCCATCAAATAGATACACAACATTTTTATAGACTATTTTAAAATGACCCTGAGCAGAAACTATATATTTTTTAAAATACTCAAAAATGATATTCAAAACAATGAAAATGGCTTACATACACTTGGTGGTAAAATAAATTAATAACCTAAAAAAACAAAAGGTCTGAGCCTCACTGGAATTCATATCCACTTGAGCAAAGGTCAGAATGAAATAATGCATTAAATTCTAATCCTGCACTGGACTGGTATGATAACATGGGTTTCTGCTTAAAAGTTTGCAGCCGTCCTTACATCTGAGCATACCAGACTTTATTTGAAATTCCATTTCCATGGTGCCCGGTAACATTATGGCTGCATATTTAGTGTAAACAGATGTGCGGATGCAATGACTCTGTGTTCTAGTCACTGCATTGGCAGTGGAACCATTGGTCTTATGGTTACATTGTAAATGTAGCAGCCCTTCTCTTTCAGCGGTCTTTATAGTAGCTACCACACAACATGCGCTCCTATCATTAAATTCCACATGAAGGTGCAACACACAAACTCAAGTGTGATACAAATAAAACAGAAACTAGTAGGTATCAGCCAATTCCATTTAAAGTCCTCGAGTGATGCATCGGTTAATAGCACAGGCTTAAATGCTCTTTTAATAGCTCTGCTTTGCTGTTAGGAATAGGGAAAATGTGACCAAATTCTTGGCTCGAGCCAAGGCTGTGGGGGCTGAGCATACAGTCAGACCCCAAACCCATTCATTGTGATTTTCTCAATATCCCTCATGCCTTATTCATACAGTGTACGCTCACATCTGGACAATTCTATAAGTTCAGCCCATCTTTTCCCACTATGACAGCATGGATAATGTGTATGTGTATTTCTACATTGCCAACCCAGGTTAAACCATGGGTAACAAAGCCCTCCATCCTCAATTTCAATATAAACAGGGATCCCTCTGGTCGTATGTGAAAAGCAGGTCCCAAATTACTGAGGAATTCACCTTCAAACACCATGACTCATCAATACTCAAACAGTAGTCGTGGTGCCTCCTCGTCATCAAAAAGTGTGCATTCGATGCTAATACAGTCACAGCAGGAAAGAGCCAGGTTTACGTAGTGCGTCTTGCACACAAAACTCTGGATCTTTTATGGGAAATCCTGGAGAGGTGAGAACCAGATGGAGAGATTGAAAACACCGCAGTGCCGGCTCCCATCATTCATCATCATCAAGGCCCCCGAGAAATTGAAAACAGGCCCCTGAGAAACACTATTCCAGACCCTCATAGATGAAAAGGAGGCGAGCGTCCAATTAGATGGCTGGAAAACAGATTTCTCCATACAATGCCGAAGACACACAAGAACAGACGAGGATGAGGAAAAGGGGTGGAAAAGATGACAGTAGATATCAAAGCATTGTGGGATAGGAGGATATGTATAATATCATTTATCTATTTCTTAAAATAAAATAGACTTTGAGAGAGTGACAGTCCAATGGCTTTACAAGATAACTTCTAAGTCACAAATATACCTGCCATATAAATATACATGACAACTCACAACCTACGAGATTACTTAAAGTCTTATTGGTACAAATGATTGTTTCTGTATTTTGACTTTTACAATTGGCTTGCTTTTAAGTAGCACACAAAGTTATTAGTTATTATTGCACTCACAGGCACATATTGAATAGAGAAGGAGATTTTTTTTCATCTGCAAGTCTCACCTTTCAAGAAGTGAGATAAATGCCCTGAATTAACAGGAAAAATTAAGATTTGGGTGTATCCATTCAGCAATAATTTGCTATTGTATCCAGATATGTAATAAATTATTATCATGCACAAAGTTGAGCGCCCTGTGCAGCACATTATTGGGTTTTTATTAATCTTAAGGGGTCTAAATGGGTAAAAATAGACATTTGACACCAAATCATGGTAATAGCCTTACATAGCCTGTGCTCTCTCAGCATTTACTTTTAGTCACTGAGGTGAGTGACATGCCTACTTAGAACAACATGTCTGACATTTTTCTTGGTGCCACAATCCACCAAAACTGAGACCAGCAAGCCAAAGGAAATAGACCCAAAAACTTCAGGTTTTCCACTTTGACAACTTTATTTTACATAACTAGCATGCACATCTGAGCTGGACTATTGAAGTATGTCCCTTTTTTTATGTAATTACTGTAAAGGGAATATCTTTTGGGAAATTTCTGTCAATGGTTAAGCTGCTTTCTATCAAACACTATGATAAAATAACATTGGTATGTTGAAATTCTCAGCCCTGACAAAGACCATGCTCAATTCTCTTTAGGAAAAGTACTGCCTTATACCACTGCCTCTTATCAGACCTCCTACCTGATAAGGGACTCCAGGATGAGAGGAGAAGGTCCTTTCTGGAATTCCAACTCTTTGTAATGTAGAGCTTTGGCATAGGCACGACACTTAGCAGCTCTCTCTCCAAGCAGTACAATGCCATTATCATCTCTCAGAGGCAGAGGGCCCTGAAAAAGGATGCACATTGTTTATATCAAAACTAGGAGCAAAGAAGGAGGAAAGATTTGTTGTTGCAGTTTATCTAGCATGTAGTAATAACTCAAAAAGTTTTTTTGACAGCAGTAAAAGCTCTGTTTTGTAACTTTGGGTCAATTTCATATGTCAGGGGCATAATTCAACAGACTTCCTTCATGTAAATAAATAGGGTACTAAAGCATTTTTAAAGATATCCATCATTGAACTCCTGAATTCCATTGAAAAAGGAGGACTTTAAACATCAGTAGTACTTGTATCATCATACACAAGTCTCTGGCACAGCCCCACACCACATCCCTTTCTTACGCATGAAATTAGTATTAGTATTAATTAATTGACAAACTATAAAATTACATTTTCACAGTAGAAGTGACTAAGCTAGTTAATCAGACCAGAGATTCACTCTAATCGTTGCATGAAGAGCTAACACATATCACCATGCAAAAAAGTAATGATATTGCTTTGTAATTTGCTTTTTGACTGAACAAGCTCTTTTAGCCTTTGTAACTGAAATGTGTTGTGATGTCAGTAAATCGCTCATAGCTGTCCGTCACCACTGAGCAGCTGAAAATGGTAGTAGGACTGGAGGGATTTGGAAAGGGCCGAAATGGGTGAGTAGCTTCTGTTTCAAAACAAAGTATGGGCCAGAAACTGCTCTGGCAAAGACAGAAAACTAAGTAACTGTTGACTGATCAAAAACCCTAAGGCCTTTTGCAGGACTTGCAGGTACACTGATTTAAAATACATCAAATAAAACTTGAAGATTTAAAATTCCACCAACCTTGTCACTGTGCTCCATGAACTCGGCCAGGTTGAGAAGGGTCTGGGTGACCTCAGCAATGTCCTGTGAAGTTAGGGCTAACTCGATGCTGCGGATCAGCTCATCCTGCTGGTCCTCGCTCAGCTCCGACCAACAGGACAGGAAGGCTGCATTGAACAGGTCTCTGTGGACCACACCAAAAACATCAACAAATGTATCTGTGACCTGAAGACACACAGAGCGACAGACGATACATTTTGGCCTGAGTGTGGCACCAGAGGAGAGGTAATGAGGTCACTAAAGTTGACAGGGTTCATCCTCTGGGTAGCATGGATATACTTCCCAAATTTCATGGCAATCAACCCAATAGGTTGTGAGATAGCAAATTTGACATTTTGGCCTGAGGGTACTGCTAGAGGAAAGGTCACGGAGTCACCAAAATGAACAGGGTTCATTCTCTGGGGAGCATGAGTATGCTTAGCTTACTTGGCAATCCATCCAATACATATTTATTGTTATGCGATGTATAAGTCAAATGTTTGACCTGAGGGTGGCACTAGAGGAAAAGTCGCAGGGTTACCACAATCAGGACGAATCTTTCTTTGGGGAGCATAAATGCACTCACCAAAAATCATGGTTACATTTTCTGATATCTCATGTGCAAAGCTGACGTGAGTGGCGCTAAAGGAAATGTCATGCGGTCACCAAAATTGACAAAGTGAATATGTGGAAGCAGTCTCCCTGTGCTTAGCTGTCTTGTGGTGTGTCCGGGTTGTGAAGCATTGAAAAGGGAATAAAGGAAAAGTTGAAGAAGGAAGAGGGGAGTGAGAGGTAGAGAGGTAGACATGATAGCAGGTGTCTACCTGGCGAGTGGGATGTAGGTTTGGGCCAGAGACCAGCAGGATCGCAAGGCTGGGGAGGACGACTCCTTAAGCAGAACCACACTAAGGCGCCTCAACCACTCCAGCCAATCGTCTTTGGACACCTTTCTGGCGGCACCCCAAGCCTGTGGAGTGGACAAAGAAACCATCTACCATCTACCATCAAAACAACCTAATAAATTAAGTCTTTGGGAACTAAGTGGGAGTCACATCAAGTTTCTCTAGACCTGCATATCACAGACAATGTGTGGGATGGTCTGGCAAGTTGAGAGGCTGGCTTGAATTTTTGTCGGCTTAGAGGAATTACCTCTGCTTCAACTGAGTTTTGACTAAAGCATCATTGCCATACTAGTCATCAAGTGGCACATTCAAGTTTGTCAGACGGGGTAAGACATGTAACATGACCACCTTGGCTTGGGATTTTTCACACAACTGACATAATCCTATTCTCAAGCAGACTAAATAAACTCCTTAAACACCATTTAAATAATTGTCTACATGTCACCCCCATAAATGCACTGTGGGACACTGGGCCAAACTTGATTACGACGCACAATCCCAATACTTGCAATCATTAATTACACCTATGAAAAACAACGCTGGACTCGGAAGTGTTTACCTTCATTAACAATATAGATATAAAACATATGTAGATGATATGGAACATCTACTACCCCTCCATCTTCCTGACCTTTTGAAGTGCAGTGGTGCTGACGTGAAGCTTCTTCATAGGCCCTGCTTCCACCGGCCCACTGACCAGCGGGTCACCCTGGTTACCACGAAGCTGGCGATGCTGGAAGATTAGAGGGTCCTCTTCCTCCTCTGCCAGAGTGTAGCCCTGATAGGACCACAAACACACACAGTCAGCCCACACACAGAGTAACCACTGAGTCAGGCTTCAAAACAGGTTTTGTTAATGTGCAAGTGAATTTCCTTCCTGATAGAAAACTGTTGATAAACAGTGCACGGTATTGCGTTTGTTTGCAGTAAACTCTATGTTAAGAGTTTGTTTATCTACTGTGTATAATTTGTGTTCCTTGTATGTATGCAGTTCCTCTCCAGTTTGAAGGGTACAGTGTTTGGCCCTGAGGGGTATAGAGCAATGAACATATGCTCATGCAATTGTTTGAATTTTGTAGAGAGTATCAAATCATTCCATATGTTCACTGTCTAAAATAAGAATCTGACTTTGGATTACATGTTGAGTTTGGGCCAACAATGTACAGAGAGGAGAGAGAAGCTGGATATAGTAAATGCTATGGACAGCGGGAGGAAGAGAAACTGACCTTGACGATGCGACATATGAGTATATCATAGCGCTGGTGATTGATCCTGTGCTTCAGCATCACTTTGTTCACCATGGGGATGAAGATCTGGTACTGGAGATAAGCGATAAGAGAGGGCCAGCCAGTAAATAACAGGGTGCACACGTGCTTGTTCATGTGGTTGAGCCTTGCGGCCTCACCCCCCCACCCACCATAAGCCAAATGACAAAGTATCCTGTGCTTTTACCTAACCCCCACAGGCCTCGGATCAAACGTTCCCCTTTACAGTTGGTGGCCAGACATGGCTGCATGTGGTCTGGTGGTTCTGAGGTTAGGGCTGAAAAAGATGGGAGGGGTTCAGGGATGAGGGAGGGGAAGTCTAGGGAGGAGAAGGAGGGGTAAACGTGACCTCATCCACTCTCATAAACACCACTGCTCGCTGCCAACCAGTGAATGACATCAGCGGCCTGGCAGGAAGTAGTAAAAGCTGTGGTGGGGGAGGAAGTGGACCCCCTGAGATGAGATACCGACATACTGTTCAGCTAAAACCAGCAGCAGGGAGGCTAGAGGTAGTCTACTGAATAATAGCTCCATCTTAAAGAGAGCCCTGGGGCTGGCTACCTTCTTCCCCAGCTGGAAGACCAGCGAGGACAGGGTGTCCATGGAGGTGGAGCGCAGCTCGGGCGTGCTGTCAAGCGTCCGCACAATGGGGTGGATGATGCGCGAGGCATAGTCGGTGAAGTCCAGGGACTCGGTCAGCCGGTCCAGCGTCTCCAAGGCAACCCTGAGCCAGACAGAGGGAAAACAGATAAACACAAAGTGCTTCAGCTTCACTTAAATGCTACCAATACATAGAGAGGCAGAGACACGGTCTGTTCCCAACATTCTGACATTAAAAAGGAACTACTTGAAAAGCTTCATGGCTTTATAGTATTTACGAATTAGTTCTTTCCATGATGCCAAAGAGAGTGCAAATAAAAATTAAATTGCCGTGAAGCATGTCAATGCTAGCAGAGGAACCCTACTCTTTTTTCTGATGCTGAGGTGTAGAAGAAAATGTAACATTAGCAAACATAAGTTCACTTGTTTAAAAGCATGCTGAGATCCAGTGAAAATATTAGCACAGCTTCTAACAATCTCACTGAATCCTGAAGGGTTTCCTAGCAGTAAATGCGCACAGAGACAGCCTGGCATGGTACTGACTTGCGAGCCTGCAGGGGCACATCAGGGGCATCAAACAGCTTGACGATGGGGGGCAGCAGCAAGTGGAGGTAGTCGTCCAGGTTGGCACCAAACAGCTGGATGGCATTGAGCAGCTGGAAAGGACAGTACACACGGCTCAGTCTCAAACAGCTCGACAGATAATGCTGAATGGGTCTATATTAATGAGCTTGTTATGGCTACATGGTTTTCTTGTAAAAAGCTGCAAGGCATTTTTTTCAGCACAGTGTTGGCACACGTGCTAGACTTACAGCAAAAATCTGCATTACTACTAAGGTTACAGGCCATAATGGACATTTTGATTACCACCAAAGCTCCAATCCTACAAGCCAGCTGTCCTCAACAGATCTTATATAAGCATTTCAACATGTTTGGTGAATTGCGTTGATGTTCTCTGAGGAGTTCTCTGGTGTTCTCTGCATTTGGATCTAATGGCAAATGTTGTCACATTGCATGCGTGTGTGTGTGTGTGTGTGTGTGTGTGAAGTGTGGGTGGCTGGTGAGGTGGTAGTTTTAATGGATGACGTCTGTTGCAGCCCACTAAAGACCCCCCTC
>OMKZ01053548.1:24470-40512 GCA_900302535.1 Neoniphon sammara
CCAGCACCCGCCTGTCTAAATTGCGCCAGGGCGAGACTGCAGGAAACTGAGGTAGAGGTATGGGGGCGGGAGGGGGGCTGTGGAGGGGCTGGACACAACAGCTCCTTGAAATGATGGAGGTATGTTTTCTTTTCTTCTCCCCTGGACTGGAGGGTAACTCAATTCCCCGGCTCCGTCCGTCTGTGACCCCCATCTCGTGCTCCAGATTAGGCTGGAGACCCAGGCCTGAGTTATGGGCTATCCAGACTGTGGGCTGCTGGGTTATCTAACACCACAGATGCTGAGACAAAACAGGAGCCTCGGAGAGAGCACTTTGCATGACCATGGCCCCATGTGATGTTGTCATTGTGGTCTGTGTCCAAACCATGATTTAGAGTTTGAGGGAAAGCCTGGATAAGTATTAGTGGGAAAAGGTGGAAAAGGAGAGGGTGCCAACTATGGGTCTATGCTGGCTTTGAGTTGTTGTATTAGTGCTACATGGTCTAGACCTGGAAGACCTGTTCAGAAAACAGCAATCCAATATGTCATTAACGAGCTGAACTCCTGTGCTTTCTTAGTTTTTAGGCCATTCAGACTACCACATTCTACTTCCCGGCAGTGCTGGAAAAATGAACTTATCGACTCAAGTAACTAATCAAAACTGAGCAATTATCTGTTAATGTAGCTGCCTCTCTCAATTGCAGAGTTGTGACACAAAACTACTAAGTACCATTCCAACCTATTACCATTACTTAAACAATGTGGAGGAAATCAGTTCTGGTCTCTGTACAAAAAATAACTAATCCATTATCTATAATCCTCTGCCCTCCTAGCTGCTATGAGCTTCATTCAAAGCTTCTCTGAAACTGCACATTTTACCGATAAACTATCCAAATTTCAGATCAGTCGTGCAAGTGTGTCGTAAATCAGCAATGTAGCGACAGAAACAATTCATTCAAAGCTAGCCTTGTTGTTAAGAGTCTGCAGTTTCACAATTTCGAATTGAAGTTCAGAGACAAAGTAATCCAAGTAATCTTGCTAATGTAAAATGTGTCCCTCATTTAAACAAAAAACACTTTTTTCCTTTACTTTCAGTTTCAACAAGTGATCTGCCGGTGTAGAGAAAGAGATGGACGAGCAGTTTGTGTGTTTACAAACAGGACACAGTTTGTGCTCTTGACACCATCTAGTGGTGAGAAATCACTTTGTGCAGGTTAAAAAAAAGAGGTAGAATTTATTCTTCTATATGTCAGAGCTGCAACTATCTTTATGTGCAAAAGGGGCTGAAAATGAAAAAGCCACCTTTTACAAATATTGCATATATTTTACATTTAGTAATCCATATTTTAGTAAGAAATCAATACTGTACATAACATCATTAACACCTGTAAATCAATATGCCAAAGTAATCCATACTAGTTCTCACTGTAAAGGCTAGTTTATGTTACAGTGGAGGGAAGGTGGTCAGAGCCTCTGTCGAGGATGGAACAAAAGATGGCGAACCAGAACCACTGGCTGATCCTGGGGTTTCATTGTTCTTTTAGGGAAATGTGGAGAGCTGGATTTCCAGCTAAAGCATTGGCGTTTACAAAGACAGGATCTTCATGGGAGGCACGAGAAGCATGAGCTTGTGCACACATGAACATGCATGACGTGCACAGATGGCAAGGTCATCATGGTGGTGCCATTTTTACACCAGTGGTGCTTCCCTCGTTAACCACAATCATAATGTTTATACTGCCACTACAGGGCAGTCTAAGAGCTATTAAAGACCTTAGTTGACCAGGCAAAAGCAATTATTGAGGGCTGTGCAGTTTTAGACGACTCACCTCTTGTAACAGTCCCAGTGTGGCTGACTGGAGATAACTAAAGTTTGAAGTGTTGCCATATTTTGCTTTAGAACAAAGTTTGTAAATTGCCTAGCCTATTTTTAAGTTGTCCATTCTAATTTGGTTTCAATCTAAAGTGCTGCCATGAGAAACAGCATATTTTGAAGGGGGACTTGTTAATTAACATGTGGCTACATTGTTATTTGACACCAGCCACACAGAGCTGAGTGTTTCAACAGAGCACTGAAAATATTTTATGCATATTAGTGACCAGTACTGTGTTATTATGTGTGTTTATTACTTGGTAACCTAACTTGAACATGGAACCTCTGTGTATGTGGTTGCATTTTCTGATTAATAAATACTGGTATACTCGGTGACTATATGCCACAGGGAACATTGCCTGCTTTGACAAACCTAATGGATGGCACATCTGCAGCTCTCACATGTCAAGTCATGTGAGAAGCAGGATCCAGCCCTTAGAGTTTATTTGACACAAGATGGGTGCATATATTTCAATAACCCAGCAAATGCTTGCCATTTAAACTGTTTAGTCTGCATACAATTTTTCTTTATTTCTTTCATTTTCCTCCTTACCTTGATGGTAACACTGCGTCCTGTGCTGTTGTCATGCATGAAGACGCGCAGCATGTGTGGAATTAGCTGAGGCAAGTAGAGCTTGAACTCTCCGCCCAGAGCCACTACTATCTGCTCGATCAGCAGGATGATGGTGTTCTGCATGGGGTTGTTGGGTGTCCAGTACTCCTGAAGCACAAAATGGAGTGAGTGAGCATGCAACAGAATAGAAAAACATTATGTGAAGTAAATAAACTTCACTAAGGAGTCAAAATAGCATCCTGTCCTGATCAAACTTAACTTGGCAACAATAAGATTGCAGAGTACCCTTGTAGTAGCCTCATGCAGGCTACAGAAGTTTAGAATATGATTATTACCTGGTTCAAATATGACCTGAATATGAAATATGATGTTTCTTATCTTACACACTTTATGTGTGTGTGTGTGTGTGTGTATGTGTGTGTTTTTAATCTGTTTTAAACGTGTATTATTTCTTGAGCCTTGTCAAAGGAAAATTTCTGTTACTATGTGACAGCCAATAAAGTTATCTATCTATCTTACTAAATTCACTTATCTATAATGAGCAAAAAGTAAACACACAGACATCATGTTTTTCTTTGTGGAGCTATGCACTTGTCCCAAGAAATAAGTGACCTGAATAAATATGACACCAATGTCCTTGCGTATAGTTTTTATGATAGTAAGACAGTACGTCCAAAGCACTCAGTGCCAAGCACTACCTCATCCACCTTGCTCTGGTTGATTTTAGTGCTGAGGTAGTGTGTGGGTCTGGGGAACTGGGTTAAAATGTGCTTCCATCAATGACTTGAATGAGAGAGACGTTAGGACAGAGATTTCCCTCACGTGCCAGCGGCAGAGAGGGATTTCGGGGACGCCAGATGGGGAGAAAAGGAGACAATTTCCTGTCAATTGGGACTGACATCACTTCTCTGCGTAGCTTGTGACACCGTTTTTGGAAAAACTAGCCACAGCCATGGTGCATATTAGTGATAGCAGGAATTGTACTGGGGGGCTTGAAGTCACGCAATACGTCAATCTGCCATGGGCTTCAGCTGTGCGATCTGGCGGAGGTGTTTTGTCAGTGACCAGGGGTCCCAAGCAGCCCCCGACTTCCTGCTTTTCTTGCCTGTGGCCATCGACTAGAGAGCAAGCGAGTGTACATCCTGAATTGCTATTCCAGCCCCCTCATCTGGATGCAGGAGCTGGGCTGGAGCGAAAATGAATAGATTCTTTGTTTCACTCACCATTTATTAACTCAGAGGGACCTGAGGTGCGACGGCCCAGATCTTTTAATTTCTTCTCCCCAGAAAGAGCGACTGCCACCACAGATACTTTCAAAATGTTACCGAGATTCCAATAAGGGGTGGACATTTGATATTTTGTGCCTTGCTATATGATTATGCGCTAGACAAGTGTGCTTGCGCAAGTGTAGAGGCTATGGCTTTAGCAGTCATTGTCCCACATCATGTGATAAGTGAAAGTCATGAGTCACCACCACTTTTCACTTCAGAGTGTATTGGACAAAGCCAACAGAAATATACATTGGAGCTGTTAACTGAAGTCATGCTTTTCAAGGCTGGGTGGCAAATTACTGATTTTGTTCATGAGAGGCCAAAGACTATTATCCCACTGTAAATAACATTATTTCCTCATACTCCCATAACTGTCGCCTCTTTTCATCTCGCTCTTGAAGTACCACCACACATGTGTACTGGTGTGTGACATGGGGCCGAACTTCATCCAGGGGCACTGAGCACATTGCTCCTAATGAGGAAAGGGGGGAGCATGCAATTAAGAGCTTGCAGCTGTTTGTGTGAGTCACAGGAAAATAAGAGAGATGGGGCGGGGCGGGGGCTACTGCCGTGCACCCCTTTACTCACTCTGATGAGGGTGAAGATGTCGTCCATGTAAGGGCGGATGTGGATCTTCACAAAGCACACCACCATTCCCATCTGCTGGAAGAGGAACTGGAGGACAGCAAGAACACAGAAAGAATGAAGGGAGAGGGAAAGAGAGAGAGACAAGGTGTAACCAAAACAAGATGAGCGGCTTGGCTTGTGAGCAGGGGTCGGGAAACTCTACTCCCATCCAAAGGTCAGTGCTTTAGTTATGGGCACCTGGATTTTGATTTCATGGCATGGATACCCTATTCTTGAATTGGCTGCATGGAAAAATGTATAGTTGAGATAAATAATAAAAAGGTGAGTGAGTGCAGAAGTCTTGCCCACTGGCTTGAAAAACAATGCCAGGATGGTCCATTTATCTTTACAACATGACAGGTAGGGAAGACACTATTATGGCTACTTCATGCCATTTTAATCTTCAACCGTTTTCTAAAGGTCAGTTAACAGAGTACAGTCAACATTTTTAAAAAACAAGATTCAAAAACGCCATGCAGGCACACCAATGATACCAACACATGAGCTAACCAAGCAGAGGGAACTAGATCACCTCCAATTACCCAACCTGCCCCCTTCCTCTTGTTTTGCAGCGCCACCTACCTCTCGAATACTGGCGTCGCAGACCCGGATGACATTGAGGAAAGTGGGCATGACCTGGGGCAGGAACTGCACGCACTTGAGGCCCAGCGACTTGAAGATGAAGGTGACGGCCTGGACCACCATGGTGTGGTGGTTGGAGAGCGAGGGGTCTCTCAGGATGCGCATCAGAGTGACAATGGCCACCGCGGGGTAAAACTCGTCCAGGGGCAGGTTGCCCATGTTCACGAGCATCTCGCTGGTGCTGTAGTCCGCTGGGTTGAAGAGGGAGGGGTGTTTACTTTGATTTCGCTACTAACTAAATTTACAGCATTCATAACACCTTGTTTTTGTTTTTAAGGGTGATTTATGGCATATAATAAACCAGCAGCCCTGGCTGTTTTTTTCTGGATGGGAACCACTCTGGCCAGAGCAGGTTATTCTGAAGGGTCACATGCCGACTTGAGGCAGGATACCTTTTCCCATTGTCTCCTCCATTTCATATTTCTGCTCTATAATGTGCCCCATATGTGCCCAGAATGCACCAGCCAGGTTAAAGCATTCAGTGGCATTAAGGCTCCTTCTGTGACTTACAACCAACCAAATCATACTCTATGGGTCATATTTATTACGTTGGCAGCAAATAGGGCTGTTCCATACAGTTAAGCTAGATTGCAGTGGCTCATGACTGTGTCACACGTTTTGTCTTGTCCACAATCCAACATCAACTGTGGAAAAAACCTCTTTGCCAGAACAAACACAGTACTGTATTTCTCTCTTACCCCACTTTTCTTCCATGTTTTGGCGTAGCGAGGAAATGCTTGGTGATATACTGTAGGTTCATGTGGTTACGCAAGTTTCAGTCAGATGTGTGCCAGAGTAAGAATGTGCTCCACCAAGTGCAGATTTGCATGAACATGAAAAGTAAGATGAAGGAGCAATACATCACAGAAAGGGATGTCTGCACTAAGCCAGACTTTCAGAATCATTTTAGAAAGACACAGTGAAATAGCTGGGGAGCCACATGAGGCTTGCAAGCGGCATAGTGAGGCCAGGGGTTACAAAGTATAACATATTAATTCGCAAAAGCAAGGTCTTTTTCAAATTAAAATATGTGTCTGTTATTCAAAGTAGTTTAATCAAGGTTACTGTGACAAGGCTACATGAATGGGGCCAGTCTGTCCATCCATCTGTGTACAGACACTGAGTTTTACAAGTGAGCTGGGGAGCTGGGAAGACAGACGTCTGGTATTCAGCATTTCACTGGCCCAGTGTTGGAGTACAGTTTCACTTGCTACTCTGCTGTTGTCTTCTCCCTCCCTTCAGACTCTGGGCTCCAGATACACTAGATTGGCATAGAGCCTGTGAGCTAAGCAGGCTAGCTTTGCTGCTGGATCCTTTACTATCCAGGCCTTTACCAAGTCTAGATTGATGATGACATCGTGATAGATGGTCACACATCTGTATCTTTACAACCCGCAAAGAGGCATCAATTTGGCCACGTGAGAGAGCAGTACTGTACAATATCAGGCTTTAGCTGTAAAGATAGGAATGGCAGAATCTGCTAAGGGGGTAATATGCATCTTGTTGTCATTCCTCGGGTATGAATGAGTGTCAGTTTTTTGGTCTTGATCTCCCTTAGTTCCGGTGGGTCACGCGTGATGTCAGGTGATGAGGCGGACCCAGCCAATGACCTCCCACTATAAGCTGAGCTCAAAGCAGCTGCCAGAGATGGCTAGTGCTCCAGACAGTGACCCTGACTGCAACCAAATCTGCCGACAGACAGAGATATACAGCCTCCCATTCTGGTCACAGTCCATTTAGCTCGGGAACAAACTGTTAAAACTATTACCATATAGTCCAATGTCACATTCCCCAATGCATCGCTGGTTCAGAAAACAGAAGACCTGTATTTTCCCACACAGAAGCAGCGAACATGACTAAATGCAGATGTGCACTGACTGGCTATCTGCAAGTTTCAGAAAGCCACATTTTGAATGCCAATGAAACTGCAGTAAATACCAAATTAGATACCAAAATAAAGAAAGCTTGAAAAACAGCATATATGTGATTTAACATAGCAAATCAAACAGTGAAACTACAAAAAGGCTGGATAAGTAATAAGGACACCAGTTAATTAGTTAATTGATAAGTGACATGAAGACCAATTCTATTTAGTACAGCAGTTGCAAAATAAGAATAAGAATAACAATGATGCTAATAATAATAATAATAATAATGATAATAATACTAAAATCACTATCGCACTGTGACAATATAAGACCTCTAATGACTGTGTTTACAACATTTTAATACTTTTTAAGGCCGTAAATGTGGATAATTTATTTTATGTCTGTCACTTTTTACGGCTCTGCAGATATACTAACTTAAATGAAGACTAAAGAGAACATGACTGGTGATGACAGTTTTTTGACATGAGGCTATCTTTCAATACCGACAATGCCTAGGTAAGAAAATACCTTTGGGACTCTGTAATAAACAGGGGATCAGGTTCATACTTTGACCTCATAATTTTAAACTACAAATATACTGCCAAAATAAACTTATATAATGACATAAAAATAATCTCCATCACTGTATACCTGGATGATAGAGCTTCCTAATAATCCAGCTTATATATTAATATATTTGGTCAAACATGGACTGTTAACTTGTATCAATAATCATAGCTCCTCTGTAAAAATACTGATGTAAGTCATACGCAATTTATCTAAAGCACATGCTTCAGCTATAAATCTAAAGTAGGTCACCATAAATCTAAAATCTCCACTCCTACAGATCCCAAACCACTTGTGGCTATAGCATTTTCCTCTGGACTGGCAGGGCCTCCTTTTGGACAAGCTTTGGTTGGGTCCAGATCAGACAGAAGCCAGCAATCAGATCCTGCAAGAAAGAGGCTCACGCAGATCGCAAAACCAAGCCACGGTCGCTGTTGACTTTTCAAATGCAGGGTCAAGGCCCCTCCAAATTCTATTTTGTCTTGAGCGTGGAGACATATCAGTCCTCTCTGCTCTATTTCTAATAAGCTGTAGATTTGTGAAAGTTAATACAGCCTAGTCATAAAGGATAATAAGCGTTTTTGGCCAAGACGGGATTGAGCTGGTTCATGCAAGCCAGATTCAGCACTTCAGATAATTGAAGATGAAAATAGTTTCTCTCTACAGTAACTAAAGCAGTAACTGAGCAGAAAAAAACCTGTCTGAATGTGCTTGCAGGAGACTGCACACACATGCAATTTATTCCGTTTTTTCCACAGTGGCTCGCGACCAACTTAGGGTCTTCTGCATGTGTGCACGCATGTGTGTATCAAGTATGAATGTGCATGAATGAAGTGTGAATGACTATGTGGACATCGGACAGGCACAATTAGTTTCATGTGTTGTAGTTTGCACACTTAATTGTTGTACAATTCCGTGAAATAGAGAACATTTCATTTCATTAAGAACAGCTGCTGTACGAATGTATCTCTGCTGTGCCATTATTTTCTATTCACATCAGTCGTTAAACACAAATAAATCATGCGCGGGCACAACAGCAAGTGAAGCTGAGTTGAATAGGCTGTGTTCAAGAGAGACAAGTGGTTTCATGCTTGAACCTCAGATCAGGGATAGCTAAGGCTGAATGCCTGACTGTCCTTTTTCTTAGTAGAAGCCACCAAGAAGAGCTGACAACCCCAATCACGATCAATTGCAAAGGCCTCCTTTTATACCTAGTATCCGAATTGTATGTGTGTATATCATTTAACTGCACTGGACTCACAAAGTATTTTAAAAACTGCAAATACAAAATGCAAATTGCCAGGCATGTCACTTCCCAATATTTACATCCTTTCAAACTGAGAGTAAACACCTTATCCTGTTTGAGTGTCCTGAAAAAAACATTTTAGAGAAGTGCTGTAATCCAAGCTGCCTGCCACCTGTTTGACTTGCATGTGACCCCTTGTTGGCTCTCTGCGCTTAAAATCATTTCTTTTTCAGTAGTTGTTTTATGTGGAGTGAAGATACACTGCACGTGTTGTTTATGTGAAATGTATCTCTAATCACCTCCAGTAGTGGCTTGGGTAAAAGGGCCTTCAATGTGTCTAGGGTGAATTTGAGCCGGGATTTTATGCATTTTTCAGCTGTGTCCAATCACAGTGTGATCACCAAGGTGGACGGAGCAGAAAATGGCCAAAACAAAACTCATCCAAGGAGAAAATTTATCATTCAATGATGGTTACAAACAAAAAAAAAATTACAACCTTTACCTTGGGGTTTAGGTGCCCTTCAAACTGATTCAAAACCACCACAAATTCCAATATGATGAGTGCGAGAACACCAAGGCTGCTGCAACACTAAGTCCTCCAACTATCAATCAGGCTCACAATAGCACAGTGATATCACAGCAACAAGGCTGAGGTAACATTACAGGCCCATTATGTGGATGTGTGAATAAGGACCACACAGCAAGACTGAAAACAATCTCCTGTTGCTTTAGAGACTTTCCAGCTGCTGCTGTGACACTGACAACTCAGTCATACTCTGATTTAGAGGAACCCAAGGAAAAATATGAAATAGTCAAAATGTTGATTTAAGGTGCAAAGAGTTACAATAACATCATATTCTTCCCAAAATGGTGATTAACAACCATGAAAACAGTATTGAGCAAAAAATTCATGAGTGTGTTGTGAGTGTGTTCCACTTAAGAGAAGCCTACCTGAGTCCTGACTGGACTTGGACTCGGAGAGGCTGACGGCAGAGGCGTCTCGCGACTGATCGATCATGCCTATGTTCACCTTGTGCTTGTACGGGTCCAGAGCTCCCAGTAGGCCCAGTACACGGATGGCCTGGTGGAGGCAAACACCAGTATACACATCAGTATTTCCTCTATTCACTCGGCTGCGGTAACCTCCACCGCATGAAATGTGTCCGGCATTGGTACAAAATCTGACAGAAATCTCATCAATTCTTCTTGGCTCAGATAAAGACATCGCTATAAGGCCAATGATCAGAATTAGTCAAAAGCAATTGATCAACATTAAAACATAAAAGTAAGTCTACAACAGGGTTCCCACTCTCCCTTGGACATCAAATTTAAGGACTTCTCAGTGACTTCCAAGCTCTGAAGTTCCAGGTCATGTGTCTTGCTGGACCTCTTGTTTTTAAGAATGAGGGGCCGCATGCTGTGATCCAGCTCATATGAGCTTTAAGGGTCTGGGATATAGCTTAGTCCTAGACATATCCATGACTTAAAAGTGTTAATTAAAGTCTTAAAATCTATTCTGAAACTAGCAAATATGTAACCCAAGTCAAGATAACAAAAGGTTCTTCGTGTTTTTGTTTTGTCTTGTCCAGCACCTCTTTTGTCCTCAGCTTGTACAAAATGTACCACAAAGACTTTTGACTGAGGCAGGAGTGCAGTAGTCTAAACAAGAGATGAGAATCTGTGACAGATTTTTTTCTAAATCACTGAAGGATAAGAATGTCACATGGTCAATGACTGAGTCTGACCCCAGCTCAAAAGTTCTCCTACTGCCCATTGCTACAAAATGGCTCTAAGGGCAAACACTAAACAAACTGGAAAAATTTCATCTTATATGTGGTAAAGCTTTACAAATGGTGTGTACTGGAGTTTTGAAGCAATGGTGACAGTTGCATAGTTATCCATGTTAAACTGCTATCCATGACTACCTTTTTAGGTATAATCTAAATAATCGGTCACTTTAATGGCAAATTACATGACAGTACACCCTCTGAGCCTCAAGTAAAGTAATGGCCGAGAGAAGAAGCTGTAACAATTATCACTTACATCACAGCATGAGGCTTAGGAAAAAGTTCACTTTAAGTATGGAAAGTCTGCATGGCCTCATACATATTCTTATTATATTTCCCTGGTCCAAGCCAATGCATTTACACAGACCTCCATTTGTTTAGTGAATGTTGACAGGTAGTGTTTTTGGCATCATAATGAGCCGTTGAGTGCCATCAAGTCAAAACTGCAGGGGGAAAACAAGGGCTTGGAGCCAAGATGGAGGCAGCCTCACATACCTCTCTCCTGATGCCCTGGTTCTGCTCTGTCTTCAGAAAGTTGAGCAGCACCTCCAGAAGTGAAGGGTACTTGCGGTAGGGCTCCACCACGTAGCCTGTACTGGCCACCTGCTGACCCAGGGTCCACAGCGCCACCTGGTGGGAGATCAGAAGCAGAATCCCACTGAAAAATGCCACCTCATTGACAGGTACAACATATATCAAACCCTGTGGATATGGGCTGGAGATGGGCGAAAATCCGCATGAGTTTCTTGTTCATCAAAAATGTAGTACTTAAAAGAAATATAATACATGCCATTTGCCTGACTTGCTTGCCCAACTTTGTAATTCTGCCTTAACTAAAAATCACCAAAGAATCTGTCACCATCTGATTTCATATTTGCATAAAAATGAAACTTAGTTAAAACTAAACCTGCATGATATGGTAAAGAAACAATAATAATAATAATAATGATAATAATAATAATAAGGATACAACTAATAATACAACTATTTCCTGAATCCAAGAAACACATATCCATGAATACCCTGCATGAAGCAGAACAAAAAGGCTTGACAAAACCTGGAAAATAGTGATGCACACATTCTATTGAAGTCACACTAGACGGCATTCATAAAAATTCCTTTGCAGGCTTAAATCATGAGACTGAGAAGGGGCCAGTTTTGAGGTAAAGAATACTGAAAGGTGCTGGATTGAGATGAAAAAATATATAGTGGAACCAGATGAAGCAGGCTCTTGTTTCCTTGACTCACCTGTCGCTTGGCCAGCGAGGACGAGTCCTGCAGCATGTCCATGATGATGGGAAACAGCTCATCCATCCATTTCCTCATCTCCAGGCCGCTCACCTTACAGGGCAGGTACAGGAGAACCAGTCAAAACAGAGCTCACCTACCGAATTAGTGTCAATATGACCTATGAAAGTTATCATTTTGCTTCACCTTTTTATGATTAGTCAGCTCTGTGTCATGTGTCATAAATGACTGTAGTGATCCCATGCTAATTGCAATAAATTTAGACTGAGAATTAGGGTTAGAACAATACAGGTTTTGAAGACTAAGACCATTATTTCTGGATTAAAGCTGCTGGTAGCCAATCATTTGTGCTAATATTTTATATCTCTAAATTTGACGATTTTCAAGCCCTAAATACTCTAAAACAATACAAGGATTCAGTTATTTCCCCCCAAATTTTATTCTTGTCAGGGTAGAAAAGCCTCTGAAACGGCATTTAGACCATCATGAGACACTAAAGCTCTCTACTGAAAGACATAATGATCAAATCCTGTTAAGGGGATTAGCAGTTCCTTCAGACAGGGCAAGGCAGGTTTCACTGCAGGTTTTACAGACTGTTGAGTAAAATCCTCTTCAGCCACACTGGAATGATTTCTTTGGTCAGCCATCTAATATTAAAATCAGAGCAGTAAAAACAAATTCACTGGCTATGGTGAGGGATGACAACATGGGCTGATTTTTAACCAAATCTGCCTAATGTAATATATTGGTCTAACCCTTCTCAAAACACTAATTTCCTCAAATGCACTAAACTAGAACTTTTTTAAAAGCGGCTTCAACTTGACATGGAAATTGATAACTGCCGTCTGTCCTCCCTACGTTTCCTCGTGGCTTCTTGAGCTGCTGGGACTCCACTGGCACTGACTCAACCTTCAACACCTGGTCTAGCCGAGCATCTCCTGCACTGTCTCTGGGCTGCATCAGCATCAGCTTCTCTTTAATTCTGCTTTCCTGAAACCTCTGAGGGGACCGGCGGACCTCCTGGACAGGGTGGGGCAGACATCCATGGGAGGGACTCGACTCAAGGCTCTTTGCACCTCAGAAAGGAACAAGCTCAGACTGCTAGAGTTACAGCTGGTAAGGTGTAATATTGAAGCCACAGGGGAAATCTTTCAACTGTGGGTTTCCACTGTCAGCTGATATAGAGCCAATATGAGATATACAGGAATGCCAAGATACAAGACCAAAACAAAACAGATTTTTTTGTGGATCAAAATTCTGTAATCTTACAATACTGGTTGCTACCACTTCTTTTTTCTATTGTTTTCAAATATTATGCAATATTGCATGGTAAAATCTTTCTAATATATGAAACCTTTAATATTCAGGCTGTTTTTGTCAATTATTCAACATGTCTTAACATACATCAGCAAATTTTCAATACGTTGTGAGAACTTTGCAAATCTGCCATCAGCTTCTATTTGCTTCTGTGTGAGTGTATGTTGCAAATGGTCAACGATCATTTGTAACATGACTCATTGTTAACTTAGCAGCTTATCAGGATGTCTACAGGTATCAGAGAATTAAATTTAATGTTTTTAAGACTTTTTAATATGATTTTTAACAAAATATAAGACAGATTTTTGGACAAATCATCTTTTTTTTCTGAAGCACTGCAGGTAAGTATAAAGTTAACTACTGTATACAGTCTAGGGCAGAGGTTGGTTTTAGGCAGGAATGTGGTCAGTTATTAACTGGATGATGACTAGATGTTTCCTTTAGGTTAGACAGCAAGATGCTACAGAAATAAATCGAACAAGGTGAGTACAAAAGTGAGTTGGGTGAATCAAGAATAGGCATTTTCTACATACGAGTAATGTAGCAAGTGTAGCAGATATAAAATATGAAGGCAGTACTTGGTTCATTGGTAAGCTTAGTGTTTTATCATATCAAAAATTTTGATTTGAAGTTGATTCATTTTGACAAAAAGATAGAGATGGATAAATTAAATTAGAACAAATGATGAATGAAGACAAATAAACTCAAATTTAAAACTATTTAATGCCTACTTATATTCATGTAATCACTTTTCATATATATTATTTTCATATATTCATGTAAAGACTTAACATTACATTTAGGACATTTTAAGGCTTTTTAAGGACCAATTTTAGAACCTTTAACAGGCATTGTTGAAATTTCTTCTTCTAGTTTTATCTTAAATAATGATTCAAGAAGGAATGAATATCAATTTATTACAACATGGTAAATTAAGCAGAATCCTAAAAACCTTTTTCCTTTTTCTGTTCAAAACAAAAGAAAATTGCTTTGTTTCCAAGCCCTACCTGAGCCAACTCGCCAATAGTGGCGAGGACACTGATGACCACTCCAGGGTTGGGGTCTGGGTCTTTCAGCTTGAGGATTAGAGCCTGCAAAAAAGAAGGGGGAAGAGGTCACTGGAGGAAAAAGGGATGGAAGACACGGAGCATGCATGCTCTTTTGCAGCAACACCCTGGTTCATCACAGCTGCACACATTCACACCTGGGAGCTGCCCAAGTATCATTTTGCCATTCGCTTAATGTTAACCAGTAAGCAGCTCTACTACAGGATGTTATGTTCCTTGCTCACGGGCACCACAAAGGTAATTGCTGGGGTGGGGGAGGGGGAGTTGTTACAGATTTCCCAGCCTGTCACCAATTGTTCCTTGGCAGAACTGTACCTTGAGGATGGGCTCCATGTACGGGCGTATGAGGCGGGGGGCGTTGGAGACGAGGTGACCGAGCATACGAGCGCTCTGCTCCTTGTTCCTGCCGACGCCGCTGTGCTCCAGCTCTGTTAAGATCTGGACAGAGAGGAGAGAGCAGGGTGAGGACAACCAGAGCACAATGCCCAAAGTAATCAAAAGTATTCAAAGTTTTCTCCCACTTTTATTTGCAGAAAAATTTATCCATCCCTTTAGACCAGACATAAATATTAATGAGGCAAATTCACATTCTACATCATAACAGGTAGTAAGTTATATGAGGTTAGGGTCTTTTAGGGGAAAACTGGATGCTGTGTTTACCTGCCTTTTATTCCACCACTAGATCACTGAACAGAATATTTCCCCCCTGTGGGAGCCCGAGTAACTATCTACTTACACACTTTCAAGGTCCTTTAGCTTTTCAATCTCTGTAGGATACCATGGCCTCTGCTGCCCTCTACAGGTATCCAACTCAAACAGCAGATACAAGTCTAACCTATGATAACGTAATAGGTAGTGCAAGCATATATTCGTAATAGACCTTTTCACAGCAGTCATTTTGACATGAAATAGTAGATAAACACAGGTGTTACTAATGACATTAATGAAGGTTCTGTAGAGCCAGGGTCCTGCTATTGTTCATGTTAGCTCACTGGAAAGACTCTGCTACACTTAAATGAAACAGAACCTTCATTAATGTCATTAGTAACACCTCAAAATGGCAAATTGCTGCCGTGAAAAAGTATTCTGTTTCTGGATATTGAAAGGTTTCAACACTACGCATGCTCCAGTGCTCCATCCTCTTGCGCCTTTCCTACCTGGATGAGCATCTTGCGTAGGAAGGGCATGACAAAAGCAGGGTTCATGCTGCTGAGGCGCCCGATGGTGCAGATGGCCAGCTCGCGGATTTCGAACACCTCGTCGTTCAGCGCTACAAACAGCGCCTGCAGGTTCTCTGCCTGGGCCAGGTGGGCGTCAAAACGCTCGTCCAGAGACGCCAGCACACAGTATCGGATGTCAGGATCTGCAGGAGAGCACGGGACAAGGAGGAGTCTAACTGATATTCCGGCTTCATGAACAACTGCATCATCGTTACAGCCACTGGCAGGTAGAGGTATGTGTTTATGTTGTAATGTTTAAGTTTATGTTTCTCATTTGTTATATATTGGATGTTTCCCATGTTTTCACCGCATATATTCTGAAACTTTTCATACACTTTTAATTGTACATATTTTATCATACTATCATTCGACTTTCTGTATTACGTACTATTACTGTATACTGCAAATTCTTTGATTTCCTATGAAGTCTTGTTTTCTTGCTCTGAAATTCTTGGTTGCATTATGTTCAGTACCACCCATCTGCTCTATTTCTATCCTCTTTATCTTTGCTCTATACCATAATCTGCCACTGCAAAACCCAAACTTGTCCCCTGCCAGGATCAATTAAGTTTCACCTAGATTTTATCCACAATGGAGCTGTGATCACATCCAGAGATCTTGCCACATCATTAGCAATTCAAGAAACCAATTATCAATGAAACCACATGGCACCAGTGCCCGTTCCTCCTGTGTTACCTGGGTCGGTGATGCCCACGACCAGCAGCTTGCTGAGGACGTCGGCCACCACCTGCACAG
>OMKZ01053549.1:0-13304 GCA_900302535.1 Neoniphon sammara
CGCTCACTCTCTCTCTCAACAAGATCAATTTTAAAGAAGGGAAGATCAAGGGCTGTGTGTCCCAGAAGAGATGACATGAAGATAGAAATATCATAACACTCATGAAATATACATGTTTGATATACAGTGCGCGCACACACACACACACACACACACACACACACACACACACACACATTCCCTGCTGCTTCAGATCACCCCATGAAACACATACTCAAAGAAACCCTTAAGCAGGGTGTTGATGCACAAAATCAACATGAGAGGATTGTCCCAATGAAGCCTCTTTCTTTCTTTGATCGTCTTTCTCAATCTATTTCTCCCTCTCCCTCTCTCTCTCTCTCTCTCTCTCTCTCTCTCTCTCTCTCTCTCTCTCTCTCTCTCTCTCTCACTGCGTCAGTGGCTGACTGACTTTAACTCATTATTTTTCCTTCAGCTGAATTTGTGTTGTTCAGCGGCTGCCTCTGGATTAGGCTTTTGCAAGCACTGATTACAGCTCTAGATAGGTCAGCTTACGCAACATATATGGCTCGCTGCATATGGGGGATGTGTCTTTCTCTTTCTTTCTCCCTCCTACTCCCCCACTGTTCTTTCTCTCTCTCTCTCTCTCTCTCCTGTTCTCCTGTTTTCTCCCACTCTCCTTGTTTGACACATGGTTGCACCAATGAAACTGGACTTAGTTACCTTAAAGACCTGGTGCAATCTCATGGTGTTATTTACTGTCAGTGTGGTGCACACCATCTGAGGAATTGTCAAAGGAATTAAAGCTATTTTTTGATATCCAATCTATTTTGTGGTATGAATAATGTCGAATGTACCCAGATTGAGGTTCCCTTGTAGTCGGTCAGACACCACCTGGGAGCCTGCTGAACTGGCCAAAATCACAGTGGGCGGTAAAGTTTCAGCCTGGCTATTTGTTCCTCAAAGATAAAAATCTCAGTGTGCTGTAGATGACACAATCACAGACAAGAATCAGGTTCTTAATCGTCCTAAAAGCTTTGTCCTTATTGTCTATTTTCAGAAGAGGGCTTCAGGATCTGGTATTAAAACACACTTAATTTATGAGTAAACTGATGTTGATATGATTTTTTAGACCAATAAGTCACAATCGCTGAGGTAAATGACTATAGGCAAGGAATACATTTTAACTGGAGGGTTTTTTTTTTATCCGGTGGCAGTTTTTCAAGCTTCAGGCTGCTGCATATAACCTAGCAAAAAGCCCAGTTCTCGCTTTAAGGAATACTTGACTTGTTTTTGGCAAAATGTCCTTTTTTTTTTCTATCCAGACTGAGACAAGATGTTCAATACCATTTTCACCTCTGTACATCCACTGATTCACTTCCTATGGTTAGCATTTTGTGTTAGCTTAGCATAAAGACTTGAAGTCTACAGGAGTCATTAGCCTAGCTTGGTCAAAGTGAAAAAATAAACCTTACAGCAACTCTGAAGCTGTCTCATTTACACAGTGTATCATGTGTATTTGAAGTACAAGTCTTGGAAATGTTTTTTATGTTTCTGTGTTCGGAGAAGTTCGATGGTTGGAACTAAATAAGACAGCTTCAGAGCTGCTGTAAGGTTTTTTCACTTTGACAGAGCTAGGCTAATGACTCCTGTAGACTCTGAGTCTTTATGCTAAGCTAACATGAAATGCTACCCATAGGAACCGAACCAGTGGAGGTACAGAGGTGAAAATGGTATCAGACACCTTGTCTCAGTCTGGGTATGTCGGAAAAAGGGTATTTTGCCCCAAATTTTGGAGTATTCCTTTAACAACACAATGTTAACCATATCCACAAATAAATGAACATGAGCCAATACATCGAATCTGGGCTAGTTAACAAGTTACCAATAACGCTGACATCTGGTTGGTTCAATTAGTTTATAAACAGAAAAGTGTCAAACCCATTCACCACTTGTCAGCCATGCCGAAACTTATTAAAAGTGTCCTCTTCTGCCAGGTGTGCACATCTGTCTTTAATCTGACAGATATCTGAATTTGACCTGACTTTTCTCTCCACATGCAGGAGAATGGCACATGTCAGGACTGTGCTTGCCTTGGCATTTATTCACATCAATATTGATTTAGCATATTAGCCTCATAAAACGTGATATGATATGCCCACTGTTTTGATAATTACATGCTAATCGTTCAGTGAATCGAGCAGTGTGTTTGTGTGTGTGTGTGTGTGTGTGTGTGTGTGTGTGTTGGAGAGAGTGTGAAAGAGAGCGGAGAAAGGCAACAGAGACTGCTTTGGTGGATGTTGGCAGCAATGCAATTTCTCATTTCTCTCTAACCTGATCATGCATATCGGTTTTCATCAGCCAGTTAAAGGAAACTGGACAAGAGATCTAGTGTGTGTATGTGTGTGTGTGTGCAGGTGAGAGAGGACGACAGAGCCAAAACAGAGGGAGGGACAGAAAATATTTATAAAATATTTTAAAATATTTCATGATGGTCACTGTTGATGCTTTTGGTGTTTTCCTTTTGTATTTTTATTTCTTTAAATAACAAAAAAATGAGACTGATTCAGCGCTAAAGCATTTATAACAAATTAGATGAATTACCAAAAGGAAAAAAGTCACTCCTCACATTAGAAATATATAGCAGCCCTGGCTGAATTAACATCATTATATCTGGTCTTTAACCTGAGTGCACTCTCGATGTTAATTTGCCTGTGTAAGAAAAGTCCTTGGTGTGACTACGTGATGCATCCCTGCTTTTTGCAATTAACACATTACTGGCTGGTTAACATCTGGGAGCTATATCTGTTCAACATCTTTGCCCAGCATTCACACTGCAGGCAGCTCGGATGATGTGTCTGTGGTGGCATTTCCATGACAAAACTGGCAAGAATAAGTGAGAACTTGAGAGGACTGCCCACGCAAGGAAATGGCACTGCCACATGCGCAAGTACACTTCCAGCAAACGCAGTGAAAGTTCCTATGTGAGAAGAAACTCTTGCAAGCAGCTCTGCAGCTCGAGTGCAGGCAACCCGAAGGAGCAAGCAGAGTTCATTTCCCACACAATTAGTCTGCGTGTCCTCTAAACCTCCTTTTCTGTGCTGAAGGTTCGTTTAGTTTTAACAGGTGGGGTTGGGCTCAAAGCTTCACAACTTTGTCAGTGAATTCCTCTGGTTACTGAGCCTCCACCCTCGTCCAAAACTGTACTGAGAAGATGTGTTACAGTAAAGACAAGAACAATCCGCTTCAACCCCTCTTTATGTTGTTGCACAGGGTACAAGCCAATCAGCCAGTCAAGTCAATCGATATGTAGTTTGCTGTCCTCATTATGCCTTTCATAACACTTATTTATTTATTTATTTATTTATGATAAGTTAAGATAGATATCTAGTATTAACTGAAAATACTGATGAAAAACCCAGTGAAATTAATTACAGTGCTTACCATCAACTTCAGGGATGAATGCAAGTATTCTCCAAGCATTGCATTTTGAAATGTTTATTCCTGTAATCTCACAAAAAAAAAACTCTGTAATCAACATCTCATCCGTTTTGCCTTTGCCAGACAAGACAGAAGTTTTGTTCACGACTTGAAATCAAGGACGCTCAAAAATATGACGACTTTGAAAAGTTCAGTCGAGGCCAGCGACTCAGCTGACGAGCTCGTTGCTCATCCACAGACCGGCTGAGTTTCTCTGGTCACACAGATCTGTTGGAAATTAATGAAGTTCTGGTGACCTCTTGACTGTGCTGCTCACAGTGTCAGTGTGAGGTTAGCAGTGTTTAGTCTCTGGAAGCATATTTTGGTCATTAGATATTGCACATCACAGGAGGCCCAAAGAGCATAATATAATATAAATATGTTGATGAAGACGGATCATTACAGCTGGGTGATATATAGTGATGTAACCTGATATCAGCAATTATTAACAGCAGCCCCAATGACAGTGGAGCATCATCCTCGACAGGCCATAATTTGTCTGTCTTGTTTTCCCTCGCTGGCAGAGGAGAATAAATGCGTCTACCAGAATACACAACAGAGATCTTAAGAGCGGAAAAGTAATTCACTCATCTGCAATACAAAGACCTACGCTCGGTAGTGCTAATAAATTTGGTAAACTTAACAAAAGAGATGGAAAATAGATGCAAGGCAAGGCTTTTTGCAACATTGGAGTCATTAGAGCCCTGAATAGGGAGCATGTTGCCGTATCATCCAGGAGATGAAACTAATTCAAATCTAACAAACATGTAGAAGCTCTGGTCCAACAATATTCGACAATTTATAACCTCTTTTGAAAATGCTTGAAGGAAATAAAAACTCCATTACATTATATAAAAGGGAATGCATCACATACTAATAACAAAAATCTGCAATAGGAATATAAGACATGTAGTTATAAACCAGATTTTCACAGATGTTCTGTCTTCCCTCTGTCTCTGTCTGTTGCTTCCTCGGTAAGCTAGGAAATGTTTTGTTCTAGCGGGCTATTATGTGAATATTAGCTTGGATAAAATGAGTCTTGTACAACCGTGTGCTTTTCTCTAAGACACACATTTGTTTATTACATTACATATAATAAACAACTCTCTTCTTAGTGATACTGTCCCATCTCTCAAAACAGGAGTTATAAAACCACTCCTAAAGAAGCAACTCTGGCCCAGTTTCTGCATCGGTGCTTCTTGACCTCAGTGCAACATTTGACGTGGCTGATCATGTCATTAGATTGCTTACAAAACTGTATCGGTATAACAGACACTGCCCTCTCTGGTTTAGATCACACTTTGTCTTATACACACTTTGTCTTATACAACAACTGTTGATCAAATCATGTCAGTGTCAGTTATGGTGTACAACAGGGATCTGTGCTCGGTCCCTTTCTTTTCTCTATCTACATGTTCCCCCTTGGTAAATTAATGAATCCTTATGATCTAGGTTTCCAATCTTATGCCGACGACACTCAACTTTACATCTCCTTTAAGCCCAATCCTCCTTTAAGCCTGATCAACTGGTGGAACTGGAACAATGCCTGTCAGATATTAAGCAATGCATGTCATCTAACGTCCTGCTTCTTAGTGCAGACAAAATTCAGATGCTAGGCCTCGGCCCAAAGCACATATAAGAAATAACTTCAGTGACCTAACTCTGAAACTCTGAGCTGGGTTCACAATTTCACAAAGCCCTACCATTAGAAACCTTGGTATTAAATTTGATCCAAATCTCTCTTTTGAAAACCACATCAATGACATTACAAAAACTGCATATTTCCATGTTCTTAATATTTCTAAGCTCCGCCCACTCTCTCTATGGCTGATGCTGAAACACTTGTTCATGCATTTGTCTTATCTAGGCTTGATTATTGCATCACCCTCTTCTCTGGTCTGCCTAATTCTACTCTCAGTAAACTACAATTTGTGCAAAATACTCCAGAACATCTGACCATATCACCCTGTTCTTATCTCACTACATTAGCTCCCTATATGTACTAGATCTGACTTGAAGATTCTCCTCGTAACTTATAAAATACTACAACAACTTGCATCTTCCTATTGATCACCCCTAGTCACTCCACACATACCTGCTAGGGCTCTGCGGTCACAAAATGCCGTGCTTCTGACTATTCTGAGAATAAACAGAGCTGGAAGAGCTTTCTCCTTCCAAGCACTTTCTTTGGAATCATCTTCCTATCGAAATTCAAGAAGCTAGATCAGTTAATACTTTTATAAGTAAACTCAAAATGTATTTATTTGCATCGACATTTAACCTAATCTAGTCAGCCCAAGCACTGAACCATCGTTCATCCAGTTTATATTTCGTTTTATGTGCATGTATATGTGTTTGTGTATGTATCGATTTATATATGTGCATGTAGATTGATAGATAGATAGATAGATAGATAGATAGATAGATAGATAGATAGATAGATAGATAGATAGATAGATAGATAGATTATTTTCCACATATTTTACCAATGTTGTTTTATAGGCATACTTTGTCATACTGGGCTAAAATAAACTTTGACTTGATTTGGCCTGACACACACAAGCTCTCTCTCTCTCTCTCTCGGTCTTGCCCTCTTGCTCTCAAATTCAAATTTTATTCATTTGTACAGCATAAACAACAAGACCCATGCTATCGAATTAATGGTGTCCCATCATGCCTTGCCTCCTCTCCTCTGTCCTCGTGCCATATTTTCTTTTCTCCTCTCAAAACATCTCTCCTCTCCAGTCCTCTTATTTCCTTTTCTATCCGATCCTTTCTTCTCATGTCTCCTCTCTCAACCTCTCCTCTTCACACTTTGCCATCGTGTCCTTGTCTATATAATGTTGATGTGTGTTATAGAGGCAGGACTAATAGACGATTTGTTTTTGTGTATGTGTGTGTGTTTCCTGAGGCAACAGAAGGCGCTCTGTGATATTAAAATTAAACTCACCTGTCTGACCAGAGCTGTCGATGTGCGTATAATTTGCTTACTGTAGATATGTATACATAGGTACACATGCATTTAAAAGGGAGAAATGGGCTTGCAGTCACACACACATGCACACAAGATATGCAGGATTATACTTGTGATTACAGTTATAATTGCAATTTCTCTCCATTTCTTTTACTCGTCCTGGCTCTCTCACACATACAAGACAGTGGTAATTACGTCAAGGTTGCAGCTTCATTAGCCAAGAGACCTGGCAAGCGGATTAACACTTCAAAGAGCGGAGAGAAAGAATGGAGGAATGAGGGAGGATGGTGGGAGCCAGAAAAATGTGAAGTAATGCAAAAAAAAAAAGACGAAATATAGCAAGAGCGAGAGGGAGGGACAAAATGTGACATATTTAAAGGGAAATTATGAGAAGAGGGAGTTATGGATGGAAAGAGCGAGCGAAAAAGACAGATGGTGGAAGAGGAAGAGTGAGAGGTGCCATGCCTGGTGCCTGTAGATATTATTTCTCGTAAATTTGCGAAATATTAGTGTATCGCGCAGCATAATAAGACTCAAATGGATAACAGCAAGACTCACCAACAAACTCTATTACAACTGAGCAAGCGCTGAGGGATGTTTTCACCCAAAAATGTCACCAAGTTCTTGTTCAGCTGCAGTTGTGCACATGGGAAATAACTTTGCCAATGTCATTCACTGCCATGCATTAACTTCCATGGAGAGATGCAGGCTTAAAATGTGTGTTGCAAAAGATGCCAGTCAGTCTGAGGCTTCTGTTCCCTGCACATACTGTCACCCATCACATGCAAGACTGAGCGGAGAGTCGAATAAAAGATAATTTCCCACAGATATTTGGCTCTCCGCGTTATTTTTTCATCCCACTTCATCACTTTCCCTCTCTCTGATTTTGTGACGTGTTTGTCAGTTTTCTCATCACCACCTCGCTCTTTTATTTGCTTTAATCTCTCACTCCGTCCCTCTTTCCTCTCCCCACCTTCTTCCGTCAAAAACCTTGCTGGGTTTTGCCCTCAAAAGCTCATCCCTCTCTCTCCTTACATCATCCAGAGCAGCGGGATCTCTCTCTTTCTCTCTCCCCCTCTCCCTCTCCCTCCCTCTCTCTCTCTCTCCACAGCTCATTTTGAATGCATGTCTTTGCACTTGCATGTATGTGCATGTGTGTGTGCAACAGTCTGTTCTGTGTTTCTGCATAGACAAATGCAGCCGTGCAAGTATTAATATTGGTGGAAGGGACAAATAGAGAAAGAGGGCTGACAAGAAAGAGAGTCAAACAGACTGAGAAAGAGATGCACTTACTGGATGTCTGGGAAGTGTGTTTCCATCGTGACTAAAAAACAGTTTTTCTGAAGATCCATCACCATGTAACAGAGAGGTTTCATCATGTTCACCTGCTCTCAGCGCTGTCTAGGACCATAAGCTCAATAATGGAGCAAATATTGTGCCAAACGAGCAAAGGGCCACTGACGTAACCTTAATGTGAGCAGGATTAGCAAACGCCAGACAGACAGACAGACAGGCAGAGTGCACTGTCGCACTGACTACCGCAGTTACACCGAGGGAGGGAGGGGGAGACAGGGGCTAAATAAGATGAGTAAACAGGGAGACAGAGAGAGAGAGAGACAGACAGACAGACGGACAGGGAGAGGAGGAGCAGGAGCATTTATTCATTCATTTAGTGTTGAGCAGAATGGAAGAAAAGCTGTGATATTTATATATCTCTCAGAAGGATGTAGGGAAACTGAAAATATGTGCAGCAAAAGAGTGAGACAGGAAAGGTGATGGAAACTAGACAGATAGATCGATCGATAGATTCATTGGAAGAAAATAAAAATACCATGGATAGAGACTCTCTCTATATGAAGTATATGGTATGAAGTTTCTTTTCCTCCCCCTTCCTGCCTTGTTCACCTTTTCCTTCTGTGTTAAATTTTAATTAGAGTGCAGACTTGCCTGTGTAAACACAGCGGCAGCGAAGCAGAGAGGAGAGGAGCAGAAAGGAGAGAAGAGAGAGTGGGAGGGAAGATTATGATTCCTTTTGCTTGCCTCTTTTCACCTATTATAACATGCACACTGCTGAAAAAGGTTAACACACACATTCACACACATGCACAGGAAAAAAAAATATATGGGTCAATGCTCAGGACACTAAGCTGGATTTATACGTTTTTCCAGGAAAGGCAGCCACGAGAAAGTAAATCTGCTGTCCCATTCCAGGCTCCCTGCTGGAAGTTTTTTACTTTTACTATAAATTTAGCGAAAATGACTGTGAGCGAGAAGTTTGAAACACCTGATGGAGTTGTGGTGATAAATCACATATAAATATCCTTCTTTATGAGGTTTAAACAAGTTAAATATAGAAACTGATCCGCCGTCTTTACAACGGATTTGGTTTAAAAGCTGCAGAGCTGCTGTCTGCCACCAACCGAGATTTCACACTCAATGGAATAAATTTGTTTTTGGGGAAATAAGCTCCTTAATGCATCTAACTCTTCAGATTAGTAGCAGTTTCATGTATGAGATTAAATTAGGGTCATTGTTTTTGAGCTTGGAGAAAAATATCTGAAAATGTTGACTTACAGATGTGCATCGCCATGTGACATCGCATTATGTAATAACAACATATTTTGTAATAACTCTCCAAAATGTAATACATTTCCGTTCTATTATGTAATAACACCTGCATTTTGTAATAACTTGCCATATTTTTTTCTAATAAACTCCTTCAATGCAGAATGTAATACATTTTTCCATAATTTATTACATTTTGCTTTCAGAAGATTTCATAAAAATGAGGCAAATTTTTACAAAATGTGTTACATCATAATAGAGGGAACATTTATTACATTTAAGGTATTGCAAAATGTGTCGTTATGACATAATGTGTTATTACACACCACATTTGAGCATAGTTGGAAAAATAATCACTGGGATTCATAAAATCAAATTTGAGGATTCAGAAAATATATAGATTTGAATGTTTACAAAAAGATTTGAGGAACACAATTTCATAAAGAAACACTTGTCGTCGTCCTTCACATTTAATGAACAAGAAAAAAAGCTCAAATGTGTGGGTGCATGAAACATATTTCAACAAAGAGATAAACTTTGTGAACGTGTGAGAGCAGGTTTGCATAATTGCACGTCGTTCTCAGTGAGTGGGTGAATAAAGTTGACACAAAACTCAATTATACTTGTGGCTCCACGTTGTCAACCGTGAATTTTCCGCTGCCGTCTGATTAACCAATCACGACGCTCAGATGAACACCTCACTTGACTCCGCACTCAGGGAGTGAGAGGAAAGACGGAGAGAGAGAGAGAGAGAGAGGGAGATGTTTCCACCATATCTGAAATCTATTTTACCAACTTACTGATGGCTGTCAGGTCCAGCTGCACCAACCTGCTTTTTTTCAAGTCGTCAAGTGGCCAAAAAGGAGAATTTACAATTACTTTGAAGGCTGAGATAAAGGGGGAAAAGCAAAGTAATGAAACTTTGTGCGTATCATTCAAAAAAAAAAGTGCACAGCTCATCTGCAAAGCTTGTCACACTCTTGATGAGACTCAAAGTGTGAGGTAATTTAATGCTTCATCCCTCCAGCACTTCACTGGCAACACACACACACACACACACACACAAACAAGCCTGCAGACACAATGCTGGCACGTATGCACACACAGGCAGACAAAATGCTTCACTATTTATCTCTTCCGGACCTGTCTCCACACACACACACACACACACACACACACACACACACACGCCCAGACACAAACACACGCAAAGTCTCAGTTCTAGGCTGCCACCCAATCGATAATCCCATTATAGCTGAAAAGGCTCTTTTATTTGTTCTGATTGAGTTTGGAGGGAGGAGGAGGCACGGCTCATAATTAAAGCAGGATTTGCCAGATTGATCGTTAAATGGGGTGGATCGGAATGTAAGCAGACACTTGGGCTGTGACACACGCGCAAACAGACAGGCACGTCCCGATGAGCCCGCCCCTTCAGCCTCGCCACGCACACGCACGCTGAAAAAGGTCTCGCTCTTTTTTCTTCCTGCTGTACCCTTTCTCCTCGTTCCATCCCTCTCTCCTCACCAGCAGCATCCTTATCAGCACTGCCATCATCTCATTCTCTCTCTCACTCCCTGTGTGTGTGTGTGTGTGTGTGTGTGTGTGTGTGTGTGTGTGTGTGTGTGTGTGTCAAAATGAGTGCATGCAAGGCCAGTGTCATTGTTTCAAGTTACCAGAGTGCTCGGAGGAGAGTCATAACCTTGACCTCAGCTAAAATGTTCTCCTCTTAAGTCCGGGTCAATACATTGCATATGCCTTAGGCCTGGTAGCACACACACACACACACACACACACACACACACACACACAGCACATACATTGAACACTGAAATATATCCAGAAAAATCCCTCAGGCTCAGTCAAGACAAACACAAAACTCACTTTGTGACCTTTACTCAAACACTTGATGAAAACCTGTTTGGTTCCTGTGAACAATCACAATCACGACTGCCTTCAAACTGCCCACGAGCAAGGCACTAAACTTTAAAGTGAAAGTTCACCCTAAAACAACATTTAACCCAAAATCCAGGGCTATATATTGTTTGAATGGGCTGGCAGCATGCAAACGGCATTATTGTCCGTGAAGTCGTATTGACAACATTAGCGTTAACCAGTTAATGTTAACTGTGTTGCTATGAATGGGATCGTGGACAGATGTTATTTTGATGTCCAGAAATGTGGGAGATGTTGGTTCCCTCAGGATAAACTGGAGTGAAACCTGACGCAAAAGTCAACCAAGACCTGTTCAGGAATCGCTAAGTTGTCTTACCAGCAGTCTTATGCTAACTGAGCTGGAAGGCTAACTGTAGCAGGTTTTGGTTGTCAGACATGTGACGTGTGTAGGAGACTGAAATATGTTGCCAGCAAGTATATTTTGAATTCATTTTCTTCATATTTGTTATATAATATTTTATATTTGAGCAGGGTGGAGATGAGGAAGCGGTGTGCCACAAAGGATTCTGGCTAGCCGAGTTTTTCAAAATAAAAGCATCTGAAAACAGGGAATCCAAACTGCTAAAGTGATGAATCTTTCTGCTTCTTTCAGATTGCATTGTAAACTGGAAACAAATCACAATGTGTTTAGACGATACAAAGTCACTGGGTTGAATTTTGCTTTAACTGTTGCAGCTCTCTGACCTGCTGCAGGCTGCACTGGGCAGATCCAAGGTGTAAGTAATGTATTGCTTGTACTGTACAGTATGTAACACTCCGTCCCCGTGCAACAACTCCCCCAGGCTACAGCTGTGAGTAAGAACTTGTTCTTCATCTGCATTCACGTTGCTGGCAACAACTGTGCTATTGCCTCATGGCCAATTTGAGGTAGCTGCTTGCTAAGTGTGGCACCATTAAGGCTGCAGCCGTAAATGGGACATACAGCAGAGCATGGCTTAGCAAAACATCAGCCAGAGTTCAGTCAGTTTAGTCAATTCAGTTTACTTTTCAGTGCTGACAAATAAGGGTGGATGGACTTCTGCTGGGTGGTTTTGCAAATTGCTTGCTGTGTGAGTGCATGGTCTGTTACCTGCTTAAATAAGGATGAGGATAAGGTTTAAACGTGCAAGCCTGAGCAACACTTTCAAAAAGCCTTCGAACGTGAAGGAAAAGCTTCATCGGTCAGTGGCTTTAAACATATTTGTCGCCTTGAACACAAGCGCCATGCTGTGCTGTGGTGCAAGGCTACAGCAGGATGCAACACCTTACTGTTGATGCCTCACTGGGGATGGAACTGTGTGACCGACCATGAAAACATTCACAGAGGTTAAAGCCACTGATGAGGCAGGTCAGAGGTGACTGTATAGGAGAAATGCCTGCACACAGGACTGCACACCGAGAGGCGAAAGGAGAACAACTGTTCAGAGACTGTCCACACAGTGTGCATACAGTATGTGCATGCACAGATGAACATACACACTCACACTCACACACACACACACTTTTATATGTATCCCAACTGACACATTGAAGGAAGGCAGCACTGCAAAATAACAGAGATTGTCAGGACAGTGTCAGTGCTTCCAACTGGAAATACAAACTCTGGTCACTAGTTTTATTTTCTGGCTTGCAGGGTTTGCTGTGCCAAAATTGCATCATGCACCCTGTCTCTGCAGTTTTGGAAATTAAAACTGTTACTGGATGGCTCTCTGTTGGCTTCACGCCTCAGAAGTCATTTGGCCTCGTATTCAGTCTTAAAAACTCATTTGAAAAATCTGCCAAGAAGCTGAGAAAATTCCACTTGTTTCATTCTACTTGTTGAAGTATTTTTCTTGAATTATCCTACAAATTTCCTCCAACAGGTGAAACTACATGGGAACCAGGAGGAAATGTCTCACCTCACGGGGCTGTTTGAGTGTTGGACAGTACAAGCTATCAAATCGAGTTAGCCAGAGTGACCTCTGCTTGTTTCCGAATCCTGAGGTGACTGTGGCTGCAGAGAGGAATGTCACTAACGCACAACATTTTTCCACCGCGTGTTATCAGAGTTCACACTGCTGCAATGAAGGCAAGACTGTGCCGCTGCCATGATTCAAACATTTTTCCCAGGAGGGGGAAGCTGCTGCTGCTGCCGGTGCCACGGGGTCGGCTGGAGCAGCTCGGGCGAACGCGGACCGGTGGTGCATGTAAGGATATATCGCACAGCCATGCCCACAGAGATTAAGAGTACGCCACGATGAGCGAGACAGCGTACAGTTTTTGCTTGAATCCATGTCTGACATTGAGGAACAGGGATCATTGTTACTCGGCGCGCACGGACGGCGGCGTTTCACAAACAGCCTCCTGCACAGCCGACAAAGACGGCAGCTGAACCAAGAGAGCAAGTGAGTAACAA